>JAUESP010000039.1:0-105000 GCA_030914335.1 Drosophila borborema
AGAGTTATGATTTCTAAAAAAAAACCTAAAATGTCAAATAGAATATGCAGATCATATGCTGAACTCTCATTACATTTCATTATATATTTTAAAAATTTTAAAACAATTAAAATAACATTGGAAATGCAAGCAACGTTGAGCAATGCAAATCAATTTTCGTATGCGTGTGCACATATACACACAAAAAATCTTGGGCCGTTTTCTATGTTGCTATGCGTGCAAATTCTAAGAATCACAATTGTTTTTGAATTGCGTTAGAATTGTCTTTGAATTGTATTTGTATTTTCAGCCACTGCTTTAGTGTTTCTTTCGTATATGACGAATTTCATTCGTTTTCGCTACTCTGCTGTTTAAGTGATCCGTGGTGTAGATGGCTAAACGGTTGCAACGAATGTGAGGGTGTCGCAGGTTCTAGTCCGGCCTGAGCTTTTCATAATTTCCTATTATTATTTTTAATTTTTTTTTATTAATTCTTTTCTTTTTCTTACTATTTATTCTTTTGTGTTTGATACCTTTGAAAGTCAGTTGGTAGTTTAACTAATTGTGAAAAAGTGCGTTTTTTTTTAATTTCAAATATTTAATAGCATCATTTCTGAAAGTGTTCTTCTTTCAATTATATTTTATTCCGTTAAGTCAACAGAAAATAATGAACAAAAAAAAAGTCTGCCCAAATAACAAAAGCACGCGACATCTGCGGTTTTCCTATATGTATGCCCACATGTACATTCAAAACTAGTGTAGCATGGTCTAAAAATTTAAACTCGCTAGATGGCGCTTTAGCTGAACTTATTTACTATGGATATTACAGCTTCGAGTGGCATTGATATATTTCTTTTACAATTATGAAGTGTCTGTGTTAATTAAGGTAATGCCTTTTAATCGAGGAACGTCTATTTGTTGGGTCTATTTTTAATGATATTTAATAATATAACATTTTTCGAATTTCAACTAATATAAGCGCCATCTATTATTATTCCCATTGAAAATGGGAAATCAGGGTATAATGGTTTTGTTAAAAGTATGTAACAGGCAGAAGGAGGCGTGGCAGACCCCATAAAGTATATATATTCTTGATCAGGGTGACGAGAAAAGTTGATATAGCCATGTCCGTCTGTCTGTCCGTCCGTCCGTCCGTCCGTCCGTCTGTCCGTCTGTCCGTCTGTCCGTCTGTCCGTATGTTTGAACGCGTCGATTTCCGAAGATACAAAAGCTAGAGAGTTCATTCTTTTTGTGTTAGGTTCGTATATTGAGCGCGCAGTACGAGTTTGTTTCAGAAATTCGATAACTTGTATATTTGCAAGGTTATCGATAATTGAAATTATCGGGAACCAGTTATAAAATTCTAGCTAATTCATCTTTAGAGTTGGAGTCTCCAAGTCTTCTGCATATATATAGATACCAATTTAATACAATTTCGGTTTTGTCAGATTTTGGATTCCGGTCCCCAATTCGCCCCCACACCCCCAAATGTGTAAAAAATGCATTTCAAATACTAGAGACATACAGTTTGGTTTGGCATGTAGATATGAATATCATAATCTTAATCTGAACATATCAATACGATTGTCCATCTAGAAACAGAATTATTAGTCTATAAAGTTTTCTCATCAAAACCCATGTGGCGCAGCAAGCAAGGCAGCGACACAGCATGACGCATTGCGGGCGCACATACATACATACATACATATGTATGTATGTATGTATATGTGTGCAAGCGTAGATCAGCGTGTTGCTGCAATCGTACATACATACATATTTGTGCATGTAAAGCTAATTGTAAAAGAGTTATGATTTCTAAAAAAAAAAACCTAAAATGTCAAATAGAATATGCAGATCATATGCTGAACTCTCATTACATTTCATTATATATTTTAAAAATTTAAAACAATTAAAATAACATTGGAAATGCAAGCAACGTTGAGCAATGCAAATCAATTTTCGTATGCGTGTGCACATATACACACAAAAAATCTTGGGCCGTTTTCTATGTTGCTATGCGTGCAAATTCTAAGAATCACAATTGTTTTTGAATTGCGTTAGAATTGTCTTTGAATTGTATTTGTATTTTCAGCCACTGCTTTAGTGTTTCTTTCGTATATGACGAATTTCATTCGTTTTCGCTACTCTGCTGTTTAAGTGATCCGTGGTGTAGATGGCTAAACGGTTGCAACGAATGTGAGGGTGTCGCAGGTTCTAGTCCGGCCTGAGCTTTTCATAATTTCCTATTATTATTTTTAATTTTTTTTTATTAATTCTTTTCTTTTTCTTACTATTTATTCTTTTGTGTTTGATACCTTTGAAAGTCAGTTGGTAGTTTAACTAATTGTGAAAAAGTGCGTTTTTTTTAATTTCAAATATTTAATAGCATCATTTCTGAAAGTGTTCTTCTTTCAATTATATTTTATTCCGTTAAGTCAACAGAAAATAATGAACAAAAAAAAAGTCTGCCCAAATAACAAAAGCACGCGACATCTGCGGTTTTCCTATATGTATGCCCACATGTACATTCAAAACTAGTGTAGCATGGTCTAAAAATTTAAACTCGCTAGATGGCGCTTTAGCTGAACTTATTTACTATGGATATTACAGCTTCGAGTGGCATTGATATATTTCTTTTACAATTATGAAGTGTCTGTGTTAATTAAGGTAATGCCTTTTAATCGAGGAACGTCTATTTGTTGGGTCTATTTTTAATGATATTTAATAATATAACATTTTTCGAATTTCAACTAATATAAGCGCCATCTATTATTATTTTTTTTTTTTTTGGTAATGCAATGTATACATGTACATACATATGTATGTACATTTTGAACGTTACCACGCATACATTCTTATGTATACCTTCTGATTTATCCATATGGGTAATTCTCCAGAAAAGTCAACTTTTTGTCACGTTCGACACTGGTTTTTTTGTAATTATCTTGAAAACGGATTAATTTTAGTACTAATCAATTGCAATATATTTAACTATTTGTCAAAATAAAGAAGCTTTTTGCCATTTTCAGCACTAAAATTGATGCATTTTCAAGATAATTACAAAAAACCAAACCACAGTACAGATTATTATTTTATTTTATTAAAATTGGGTTCAGGGTATTATCTAGTCGAGCACTCTCGACTAGAGTTTTCTTACTTGTTTCAATTGGCATCATCAAAAAATCTAGTTAATTTTCAGATTATAAATAGACTTAATACAAGCTCAAAAATAGGCAAAGAAATATTCTATGTTTTAAATTTGAAATATGATAATTAATTTTAGTTTAAGAGTATGGCATAATTATTTTGACAAAGCTTATAATGGTGAGAAAGCAAATTTTAAACTAAACAAAAGTTATGCAATCGAGTAGTATTCAATAAAACGTGTAACCTCCTCTAGCTTCAATGACTTTTTGGATTCGTGTTGGCACCGAATCAACCAAGTTATGAAGAATATCTGGAGATATCTCTTCCCAAAAGGAAGTGAGCTCAGAAATTCTTTCCTCTCGAGTTTTATTTAACGAAACTTTTCTTTTGCGTTTCACAAGAGACCAGACGTTTTCTATTATATTTAAATCTGGACTTTGAGGAGGCCAGTTCAAAACGTTGACTCCAACAGCACTCAGAAAATTTGTTATCATGCGGGATTTTTGGCATGGGGCATTATCCTGCTGCAAAATAAATGATTCGCCGATGAGCCGGTCACCGGAAGGGAATGCATGATCATTCAAGGTGGTCAGATATTGATTTTGATTCATTGATCCGTCGATAGGAAAGAAGTCACCCAGGCCACTATACGCAACACACCCCCAGAACATAACTGAGCCTCCACCATGGCTCACTTTTTGGCAAACGGGCCGTCTCTTTTTCCTTTGTTCGACGGGTAATCTCACAAAAAATTTAGTTTTTGATGAGTTATACTCAAAGGAGCTTTCATCCGTCCATAAAACGCTTCTCCAGAACTCAATTGGTTTGTTCACATGTTCCTTTGCGAAGGCCACAAAAGTTAATAAGCAAAATAGGTTATTAACTTTTGTGATGCATGGCTTAGACCGTATTGTTTCGAATTTTGCATCCTTTAAGCGTCGACGGATGGTTCCCTCACTAATTGGTGTTTTGGCTGTCGAATTATATAGGTCTGCCGCCTGTCGAGGCTTCAGAAATATATTTTTTTTAAATTCGCGTAGAATGATTCGGTCATCTTTCAACTTGGTTTTACGTTTGACACCGGTCCTTTTTAAGTTTTTCAATGTGTTGTGTTTCTTAAATTTATTAATTTGATAGTAGATGATTTGCCGAGACACCTGATATTCATTTGCAATGTCTTTTATTTTTATTCCAGCGTTAAATTTTGTTATTATTGCCGATCTGGTCTCCAAACTAATCTCACTCCTTTTAACCATTTTTAGATAAATTTCAAAAAGTTTTTTTTCATTTTTATACTTTGTTCCCGAAGGGGAAAAAGTATATTGGGTTTGTGCAATGTCCGTCTTGCTGTCCGTCCGTTCGTCTGTCCGTCTGTCCGTATGAACGCAATATTTTTCGGCGCTATTAGAGCTAGAGACTTGAAATTTTAAACATATACTCATATATGCTCCCGAATTATAAAGTGTTAAAATTTTCCCGATCCGCCCACTAGGGACGTGGCAAATCGGAAAACTCTTCCGCCCATAGTCAAATTATCATACTAGATGATGAGCTAGAGAGTTGCAATTTGAAATGTATACTCGGGGTGACAACCCAAGTTCAAAAAGCTATGACGGATATATCTACGCCCATTGGGAGCGTGGCGAATCGGGAAAAACGTATCTTCTACACCGTTAAAGCTAGAACGCTGAAATTGAAATTGCATGTGAGTTAATGTTATGATTCTAAGAAGATCGATCAAAAAGTTTTATGTCTACGCCCATTGGGGGCGTGGCAAATCGGACCTGAATATATAGTGATTTTTCAAATTGTGCTATATTTTGAACACTATTGACACTAGAGACTTGAAATTTTGCATGTATACTCGGGTTGACAACCCAAGATCAATAAGCTATGGTATATAGATCTACGCCCACAGGGGGCGTGGCAAACCGCAAAAGATTATATCTCCTACAGTTGTAGAGCTAGAAGGTTGAAAATCGGATGGTTGAGTTACTAATGTTCTCCTCTATTGATGCCCCAAAAATAATTTTTCAGCCTCTTTGGGGGCGTGGCATATCGAAAAATACCCTGTCATTTTCGCATCTTTGGAATGTAAGCAACCAAATTTTGCAGTCATGTTAGCCTCGGCCCTTTCTAAGAACTGGCAAAAAATTATGCGTCTACGCCCACAGGGGGCGTGGCAAATCGGCAAAGAAGTTTGTTGTGGCCAACTGCATAATTCATGCATATAAGAGCTTAGTAGCAATTGCTAAGATGGCAGAAAACATTTTAACATCAATATAATAATATTAATGAATTTAAAAAATAAAATTTATAAGTTTTTGATTAATAAATAAAAAGTTTCCAGCGGGATTCGAACCTAGGTCTTTTGAAAACAACATGTAATCGTTAGCTAAACCTAAATACAAAGTTCTCTGCTATTTCACTTGGATATGTATACATGTAGAAACATCTGTGTATACATACGTGCATACTTATATGCATGTATGCGTGTATAGAAAAATTGCTTGCCACGCAGCGTGGCAAATCGGAATGCATAAAGCAGTTTTAGTTTTAGCTTAAATGCACAATTCATATGCGTATGTTTATAAATTATTACCAATTGGCAGCAAGCATTTTATAATAAATATACAAATATAAAAAAAATTAATAAATAATAATTTTTGAAAAAAAAAAGTTTTTACGTGATTCGAACCCACGCACCCAAGTATAGCTTGCATAGCGCTTACCATCAGCGCCACTGACCTAGTATCAGCAGTGTTAACTAAAACCAAATAAGGCATTGCTAGAGCGTCTCTGACAAAACTAATGTAACGGTCGAAAAATTCACAATTCAGTCACAATTCCTAAAATATTCTGGCATGCAAACTTTTGTATGCATACATAGAAAATTGTGTATATACTCGTATAGTGTGTACATGTGTAAATCTGTATGTATGTGTAGAAAAACGTTTGTTGCTTGCCATGTACGTTTGCTAATTGCCGAAATATTTCGTTAATTAAATGTTTATTAAATAAATAAGATGCACCTATGGGAACAAAGTATATCGCAGTTAGTTGCGCCTAACTGCAACTTTCTTACTTGTTTAACTTGTTAATGGAAATTTAAGCTAGTTACAAAGATTTTTTCGCTTCCGCGTGCATATAAGTGAATTCACATTTGCAAAATGACTTGTTCAAAATAATTATGCCATGCTTAAAATCGATGCTTGCGTGCATTCTTATCAGCAGAAAGAGAATGCAAGAGGTAAACGGTATAAAATTTGACATTCGTAGAGCTATTAATAGATTCTTTGGTTATTTCATCATATTCGTACCGTAACTTAATGGTACTCAGCAATGTCAAGACCAAAAGTAAAAATATATTTTGTCAAAATAATTATGCCTCTTAGTGTAAACAGTTGATTACGATTGTCCATCTAGAAACAGAATTAGTCAATCAAAATCAAAGAAGCTATAGCAGCAAAACCCACGCGGCCCAGCAAGTGAGGCAGCGAGACAGCAAGCTGCCTGCAATGCTTACTCACATAAAAATCAAATCATAACTTTTATTTTCAATTTTTATTATAAAAATAAAAAATTTTCATTATAAAAATCATAAATAAAAGTTATGATTTGATTTTTATTTGCCAGTAAACATACTAGTTGATGAGCTAGAGAGTTGCAATTTGAAATATATACTCGCGGTCGACAACCCAAATTCAACATGTAAAAAAAAAAGGCTCTAGTCGAGACGACTCGACTACGAGATTCCCTGAACCCTGCAAAAAAAACGAATACTCTTCTTCTTAACGCACGTATGAGCGCTCGCTCTGCTCACCGCGCAGTTGCTGCCATGGCTTGGGGGTGGGTCGGGGTGAGCTTCGGACTCTTATAACTCCATTTCTAACTAACTAATTTTTTAATGCTGATCTGCGACGTCTCCTTCTACCTGATACATACATTTTCACAAAACCATTACTCCCTGAATTCTCATTTTCTATTGGTTCAGGGTAAAAAAAATCTATAGTATATATATCTACGCTCAATGTGGGCGTGGTAAACCACAAAAGTGTATATCTCCTACTGTTTTAGAGCAAGACGCTTTAAAAATATATGGCTTAGTTACTTAGATCACCATCTCTATCGATGACCCAAAAAATATTTTACGCATAATTGTAATTTTCGCATTTTTGGAGTATAACAACCAAAGAGGCTGAAAAATAATTTTTGGGTCACTGATAGAGGAGGCCAATAGTAAGTGAACCTCTAGCTTTTAAAACTGTGAGAGATATAAACTTTTGCGGTTTGCCACATCCCCCGGGGGCGTACCATGATAACTTAACCACATATTTTGTTTTACCACATATTTTAAAATATCCGAGTTCGAATCTCGCGGAAAACTCATATTTAGACTCTGTCCGTATGAACGCAATATTTTTCGGCGCTATTAGAGCTAGAGACTTGAAATTTTAAACATATACTCATATATGCTCCCGAATTATAAAGTGTTAAAATTTTCCCGATCCGCCCACTAGGGGCTTGGCAAATCGGAAAACTCTTCCGCCCATAGTCAAGTTATCATACTAGATGATGAGCTAGAGAGTTGCAATTTGGAAAGTATACTCGTATACTCGGGGTGACAACCCAAGTTCAAAAAGCTATGGCGGATATATCTACGCCCATTGGGAGCGTGGCGAATCGGGAAAAACGTATCTTCTACGCCGTTAAAGCTAGAACGCTGAAATTGAAATTGCATGTGAGTTAATGTTATGATTCTAAGAAGATCGATCAAAAAGTTTTATGTCTGAATATATAGTGATTTTTCAAATTGTGCTATATTTTGAACACTATTGACACTAGAGACTTGAAATTTTGCATGTATACTCGGGTTGACAACCCAAGATCAATAAGCTATGGTATATAGATCTACGCCCACAGGGGGCGTGGCAAACCGCAAAAGTGTATATCTCCTACAGTTGTAGAGCTAGAAGGTTGAAAATTGGATGGTTGAGTTACTAATGTTCTCCTCTATCGATGCCCCAAAAATCATTGTCAGCCCCTTTGGGGGCGTGGCATATCGAAAAATACCCTGTAATTTTTGCATTTTTGGAATGTAAGCAACCAAATTTTGCAGTCATGTTAGCCTCGGCCCTTTTCTAAGAACTGGCAAAAAATTATGCGTCTACGCCCACTGGGGGCGTGGCAAATCGGCAAAGAAGTTTGTTGTGGCCAACTGCATAATTCATGCATATAATAGCTTAGTAGCAATTGCTAAGATGGCAGAAAACATTTTAACATCAATATAATAATATTAATGAATTTAAAAAATAAAATTTATAAGTTTTCGATTAATAAATAAAAAGTTTCCAGCGGGATTCGAACCTAGGTCTTTTGAAAACAACATGTAATCGTTAGCTAAACCTAAATACAACGTTCACTGCTATTTCTCTTGGATATGTATACATGTAGAAACATCTGTGTATACATACGTGCATACATATATGCATGTATGCGTGTATAGAAAAATTGCTTGCCACGCAGCGTGGCAAATCGGAAAAGTTGTTTTAGTTTTAGCTTAAATGCACAATTCATATGTGTATGTTTATAAATTATTATCAATTGGCAGCAAGCATTTTATAATAAATATACAAATATAAAAAAAAATTAAAAAATAATAATTTTTGAAAAAAAAAAAGTTTTTTGCAGGATTCAAACCCACGCACCCAAGTATAGCTTGCATAGCGCTTACCATCAGCGCCACTGACCTAGTATCAGCAGTGTTAACTAAAACTAAATAAGGCATTGCTAGAGCGTCTCTGACAAAACTAATGTAACGGTCGAAAAATTCACAATTCAGTCACAATTCCTAAAATATTCTGGCATGCAAACTTTTGTATGCATACATAGAAAATTGTGTATATACTCGTATAGTGTGTACATGTGTAAATCTGTATGTATGTGTAGAAAAACGTTTGTTGCTTGCCATGTTCGTTTGCTAATTGCCGAAATATTCGTTAATTAAATGTTTATTAAATAAATAAAATGCACCTATGGGATCAAAGTATATCGCAGTTAGTTGCGCCTAACTGCAACTTTCTTACTTGTTTTATTATATTTTTTTTTTTAAGATTTTCTATGCTTACTTACAAATGCTGCATCCTATAGTATTCTAAGAATTGCGATTAAATTGTCAGTTTGTAGCAGTGAACTTATTTAGGTTTAGCTAACGATTACATGTTATTTTAAAATGACCTGCACTCGAATCCCGCTGGAAAGTTTTGGTTTCTTAATCGAAAACTTATAAATTTTATTTTTTTAATTCATTAATATTTTTATATTTATGTTAAAATGCCATTATACCATCTTAGCACTTATTACTAAGCTATTATAAGTATAAATTATGCAGTTGGCCACAACACATTTCTTTGCCGATTTGCCACGCCCCCAGAGGACGTAGACGTTCTTCCTTGTTTTTATACCCTGAACCCATTGAAAATGAGAAATCAGGGTATAATAGTTTTGTGAAAATGTATGTAACAGGCAGAAGGAGACGTCGCAGACCCCATACAGTATATATATTCTTGATCAGCATAATAAAATAAGTTGATCTAGCCCTGTCCGTCCGTCTGTATGAACGTCGAACGTCATATATTTTCCCGATCCGCCCACTAGGGGCGTGGCAAATCGGAAAACTCTTCCGCCCATAGTCAAGTTATCATACTAGATGATGAGCTAGAGAGTTGCAATTTGAAATGTATACTCGGGGTGACAACCCAAGTTCAAAAAGCTATGGCGGATATATCTACGCCCATTGGAGGCGTGGCAACTCGGGAAATACGTATCTTCTACACCGTTAAAGCTAGAACGCTGAAATTTTGCATGTGAGTTAATGTTATGATTCTAAGAAGATCGATCAAAAAGTTTTATGTCTACGCCCATTGGGGGCGTGGCAAATCGGATCTGAATATATAGTGATATAGTGATCAGCTGACCAGCTGATCAGCAGCTTGTGACAAAACAAAACAATACAATCGCACTTCTTGCAATATGTATAAACACTTGGATGTGTATACACGTACACATACATACATACATATATGCATGCATAGAAAAACTGCCTGCCACACAGCGTCGCAAATCGGAAAGCATAAAGCAGTTTTAGTTTTTACTTAAATGCACAATTGATATGCATAGCGCTTACCACTAGCGCCACTCCCCTGACCAGGACTTTGTTAACTAAAACCAAATAAGGCATTGCTAGAGCGCCTTTTGGCAAAACTAAAGTAACCATCGAAAAATTCCCAATTCAGTCACAATTCTTAGAATATTCTGGCATCCAAACTTTTGTATGTATACATAGAAAATAGTGTGTATAGTCGTATAGTGTGTACATGTGTAAATCTGTATGTATGTGTAGGAAAAACGTTTGTTGCTTGCCATGTACGTTTGCTAAATGGCAAATAGATACATTTATATACTCTTAATCTACTCTGAAAATTTCAAAAGGATCGTCCATCTACAAATGGAGTTATAAGCGTCCAAATTCAGCCCAACCCACTCCCAAGCCACGCCAGCAACTGCGCGGTTAGCAGAGCGTTCAGAGGTTCAGGGTATCTCGTAGTCGAGCCTTGTCGACTAGAGCCTTCTTACTTGTTTTTATTTTAAGAAGAATACAATATAGTTCAGAAGAAAATCGATAGAAGTTTAGCTTAAATACAAATTAATTTTGCACAGGGATAAGAGATAACCTTTGAATATGTATGTATACGTTTAAGAGTTTCGAAATACGTACACATTTTTCTATATCATCTAATTTTATATTATAAAATATACTTTACTTACCGTAATATGGCAACAAGTGGAATCCACAGTATAGAGGAGAGGATCAATATGAAGGCGATGACAATGCACCACTGCGGCCATTCTATTTTCTCGGTGCCACCAATGGCTGCAATCCAAGCCGGGTAGCTACTGCCCTCGGTCACCAGTTGGTAGAAAGAGGCCAATAGGATGGTCAGCATGGCACAGGGCGATAAATACTTCCAGCAGAACATCCAGTAGAAGCCAGGTCTGGAGCCCGTCATCATTTCAATGTCATCGGAGAAACGTCTGACGCCATAAATGTAGCTGATCGACAGGCACTCGAACAGCGCAATGATCAGCAGTGGGAAATTGCCTGCAAAGCTGTCCATTAGCTGAAAGATGTAGCTGCCGGCGCCGTTAGCAAAACACATAGAAATTATACAGCAGGAGAGGCACAAAGCCTACAAAGTAAAAACGGGATCTGTATAGGAAAGTTCAGAGTTAGATACCCTAAGATACGTACACCCACGATATATTCTTTGGGCAGATTAGCAAAGAGTTTCATATCCACCAGCGAGGTGACCACGCCCTCTAACGTTCCAAACTGCGAGTCGATACCCAAGGTGAAAAGCATTAGAAAGAATAGCACAGCCCAGAGCTGGGCGCCAGGAAACTGATTGATTGCCTCTGTAAAGATAATGAAAGCCAGTCCCGTGCCAGAGGCGCTCTGCCAAAGAGAGGAAAACAATCACAGGGGAAGTTGAGTACGGGCAGATGATGTCTGCACTCACGTTGGCCAGCTCCTGTTGTAGATCGCAAATGGGAAGATTGTGTGTACGGTTTAGGGCCACGAGGCCAGCTCGTTCCTCTGTGCAACGGTCGAAAGTGGCAGTTGCCTTGAAGCCAATCACCGCAAAGACAACGACGCCGGCGAACATGGAGGTGCCGCAGTTGGTCATCGACACAAGGATAGCATCCCTGTAGCAATTATTGTTAGCCGGATTATAGGAGCTGAATGCGATGAGGCCGCCGAAGGCAAGTCCCAGCGAAAAGAAGATCTGGGTGCCGGCCTCTAGCCATACGACCGGATCAAGTAGTGTCTCCCAGCGGGGCGTAAACAGATGAGCCACGCCGTCGGCGGCACCTTTGAGTGTGATGCCGCGGAAGAAGAAAATGATGAGCACCAGATACGGAAATATGGCCGTCATGTAGACAATTTTGCCGGACGACGTGATGCCCTGCACCATGCATATGTAGACTAAGAACCAGGACACAATCAACGCAATGGCCATGTGGTAATTGAAGCTCTCCGGCATATCAACGCTCTCCGAGCACTGCAACGTGGTGCGATACCAATAGAACTGGGTCGGCGACGAGGCCACGCACTCCGGCTCATGGTCGTACGTATAGTTCCTATAGAGCCGAGTCGGACAGTCGGCCCACGGCAACGGCGACTCGAAGCTGTGCAGCAAATAGATCAGGCACCAGGCAATTATTGTGTTGTAGTAGAGCGCCACGATGAAGCTGACCACAGCCGACGAGATGCCAATTCCTCCCAGATATGGCGACACCTGGCTCCACACACCGATCGCTCCCTTGCGCAGTCGTTGGCCAATCGCCAGCTCCAAATAGAAAATCGGAATGCCCTGCACGCACAGCATTATGAAATAGGGCACCAGAAATGCGCCGCCGCCGTTCTTCTGCGCCAAATACGGAAAGCGCCAAACATTGCCCAGTCCGACTGCATACCTGCCAGAGAAGAACAATATTAGATTATTTTTATATTTATAAGCAAGAGTGGTCAGCAAGTGTGAAGACTTGGACACACCCGACTAGGAGATACCCGGAGCGAAGGAGAAAGTTTTTCAAACTTAATGGACATGGAGACATGTGAATGAATACACGTACAGATATATGAATAGAAATATTTATGTTATATGTTCCAGCTTTCTGCTTCGTACATGTCTCATACAAGTAAACCTGAAATGCCATTATTAGAGAAGTCTAAAGTACTCAGTCGAAGTCTTCTATCCGCAAAATATTTACCCTTTTACGCATAGTGCTTAAGAGCATTTTAATGCCAAAGAATTATATACATATGTAATACTTCAGATATTGACATTGAAAATAATCTGGAAGAATTTATTAGGGATTGGCTAAACTTACCCAATGGTGGCTAGCAGAAACATAATTTTGCTATCCCAGCTCTCGCGCTCCTCACCCTCCTTTTCGCCCTCAACGATGTCCTGCTTATTCGCCTGCTGCTGCTGGTCCGCGCCTGCGGAGAGTTCGGCCTTAATCCGACTGGTACTGGCATCCGACCCGATTGGCAGCTCCTGTTCCAATTCGGACGACTCATCGAAAGCATCGGACATGAAACCCTGGTTCGTTGCGCCATACATGGGCTGATTATGATGATGCAGCGATGTGTGATGATGATGACTAACGCCATGCTCCTTGGGCACCAGGCAACCGCGCAGCTCCTGAGGGCATAGAAACTGAATTAAGTACAAGTGAATCAGGCTTTTGATATCAACTCACTCGCAGTTCCAATTGATCGATGCTTCTTTGGGTTTTGAGCACGATGTCGCGCGAGCTCTGACGGCGTAGCAATTGCGCTGTATTCGCCATAGTTGACGTAACGTTAAACGTTTAAAACGGTTTCTTGTAGATTTTTTTCTATTTATTTATTTATTTGGATCGTTGTCAATGCTTAATAAAAGTGCTTGTTGCCATTTACTGTGGTGTGCTCAGTTGCTCAAATGACTAACGGCTCGATCGACACACGTGTTGCATACTATTGTGCGCTAAGTTAAATTATAACCAAACGCCATCCTAATTGAAGTTTGTGTGAATTTCCTTTGTTCCTAGCAGTGTGTGAGAGAGAGAAAGAGAACAAGAAAGAAAGTGTAAACAAAGTATAATTTCAGAGGCAAATGAAAGCGAACGTGAAACAATGGAATGTAATGTGAACGTATCATGCAGACAATCAATCAGCATAATTACACTGACAGTAAGAATAAAAGCGCCCCGTCCACAATAAATCAATCAAGCTTCACGCTCACCAACAACCATCCCACGCATACACGGCGCTTGTCATAGCCGACATAGTGCCATTGGAGGACTTGGTCGCCGAAGCCGTGGAGCGGAACACACACGAGCCTATACGGCGCGACGCTATCAGGGCGAACACCATTGCACGATAGCAAAGACGATGGAATACCTAAACAAAAAGGCGTTGGACGCACACGCTCATCCCGGAGCTTGCACCATGGATAAACCGCAAGCACAGTGAGGTTAATTTTTATCTAAGGCAGATTCTCTCAGGACATGGCTGCTTTCGAAGCTACTTGAAACGCTTTGGCCACGAGGAAACTGACGGATGCCCCTGGTGCGGTCGAGGACTGGTGGAAGACACGTCTTATTCGAGTGTGGACGCTTCCAAGAGGAGAGGCGTTGTCTAGAAGAGGCAACGGGCCGCTCCATTAGAGCGGACAATTTAATCAACGCCATGCTGAAATCGGAGGCAGCTTGGAATCTTACAAGCACCTTCGCAGCCACATTCATGATGGAGCTCCGCAGAGTCGAGCGGATAAGAAGACGAGCTGCCCCAGGCTAAGATAGTTCAAAGCGCTTGCGAAGCAATGCTTTACGGCCATCCCGCAAGCATCTTGCACTATCTTTAGTCGTCTAAACTCGAATCATAATATAATATATAATTTTGTAAATAAACGAATACAAAAACAAGTAAGAAGGCTCTAGTCGAAACGGCTCGACTACGAGATACCCTGAACCCTGCAAAAAAAAAAAAGGGATACTCTTCCTCTTCACGAACGTATGAGCGCGCGCTCCGCTAACCGCGCAGTTGCTGGCGTGGCTTGAGGGTGGGTTGGGCTGAATTTTAGACGTTTATAACTCAATTTCTAGGTGGACTATCTTTATGAAACTTTTAGAATATATTAATAACATCTAAATGTATCTATTTGCCAAATTTCAAGTCTCTAATATTTGAAATGCATTTTTTGCAAATTGCGGGCGAGGGGGGCGTGGCATCTAAAATCTGAATTACAATATCTGTGTATCCATAATATCTATCTAAATGTATACATTTTAAGTCTCTAGCTCGAACGGTGTAGAAGTTATGCCCAAAAAACGTAAAAAATGGCAACGAATTTTCGATTTTTTATCGATAATTTGGAGATGGGATGAGTTATCGAAAAAAAAAATACAAGTATTCATGTAAAATTTCAGCTCTCTAGCTTTTGTAGTTCCGAAATCTCGACGTTCATACGGACGGACAGACGGACGGACAGACGGACAGACGTACAGACGGACGGACGGACAGGGCTAAATCAACTTATTTATTTATGCTGATCAAGAATATATATACTTTTTAGGGTCTGCGACGTCTCCTTCTGCCTGTTACATACATTTAACAAACCCATTATACCCTGATTTCCCATTTTCAATGGGATCAGGGTATAAAAACACATATATATATATATATATATATACATACATATATGCGCAACGGGGACCCAACCCCCACCAGATTGAAAGGCTTTCAATTCGTCTTACTGATAGGGTGCACAAATGGAGGCAGCAAATTGGCTTTACTTAATGATATATCACAATTAGAAGTCGCAAATGAAACCGAATGCTTCATTAAATAAACCTTGACTTTATATATGTATGTATGTGTACATACTTTAACAACTTTTGATTGCGTGTTATCAATTAAATTGTGCATTCATTGCGGCTCACTATATTTGCATAAACCGTTAATGCTGCGTGCTTTATGATTGTTCTTTTCTTTTATTTTACTGTGTATCAAGTTAGTGCAGAAAAACTCTGTTGCCTACTTTTCGGTTGTCACTTTATACATTTGAATATATGCATATGCATATATGGATATGTGCTCAACGTTCACTTCAATTTGTCTGCCCTTATATAACGAAATGATACGAATCGACCATAGGTCAAAGGACTATTTTTGCACATGCTGCTGTGCAGGTGAGTGTCCAGGCATTAGAATCGATTAAGAGGCACCGAGCATACGTAAATATATGCCACACAAATACATACATACAGATATCCTTACAGATGACGTGCTTATATATCTATGTATCTACGTCTAGCTAATACAAGCTAATCAACTTAAGAGCTAACAACGGGACGCAAGGACGCGAGCCGCACTGCTGAAACTGCAGGACGATGGCAAGAAACTGTTGAGCAGACGGGATGAACACCAGGAGTTGCACACACTAAATTCTGCTGCTCAATTGAGCGCGCGCGCAGTTTGCAATCAGGATACCTGATGGCAGCCTGCGTCAGTTAGAGCGAGACGGCAGCAATGGAGGGCGCTTTATGTTCTGAATGGGAAACACTTGGTGTAAATAGAAAAGGCCAAAACAGAGAAATGGCCATCAACAAATTAGGCCACAACCACCACTGCAAAACACAGCAGATTGGCATATGATTCAGCATGTATGCAACGATTACGCGAATCATGAAATTTAAAAGCAGCAACGACCGTTACATTGACATCGAAAACAAAAGATACGTTAACAGATATTCAGCGTAAGCGTTATAAAAACGCAAAATATCAAATGTAACATAATGCAAGTGCTACACGTTGCAATATTTATGAGTTTACATTTTTTTGTGGTAGTTGCCGTAACCAGCATTTTAAAATCACTAATAAATATTGTAGCATGTGCTTTTCATATGTGCCATGGTTACGTGAGACGTCAAATTCAAACAAAGCTGTGACAGCTATAAGCATGCGATATCCGATGATCGTTAAAAACATAAACATATGCTCAATACGTAAGAAAACATACAAGCAATGATAACGTAAACTATCGAATAAACGCAACGTAAAGAGAAGCACACGGTTCGATATTTAGCGTCTAAATTTATTTTTGTTGTTGGCGCCGCTTACAGACACGGAAAATTGCATCAGGTGCCAAAAGATTTCATAATTAACCCAAGCAAACTGCTACTTCAACATGGTTTTCAAATGCCAGGAAGACAGCTTCTTAAAACAGGTTACATCAGAAATCCCATGTTAATACAATAAACATCGGTATTATCGCATTAATCTTTGACAGTTCCGGACTACCGTCGTCTCTTGCGATTATGCCACAATGGAGTGGACCGGCGACGATAACAACAGCACAGAGCCGCGAAAACTGCGTGGCTTCAATGTGATCTGCGAGGATACTATTCTGTTTCCAGAGGGAGGCGGGCAGCCCTGCGACTACGGCACCATGAATGAACAGCCAGTGCGCAGTGTCGTGCGTAAGGGAAAGACAGCGGTTCACTTCGTGGAGTCACCGACAAGCTTTGAGGAGGGTTCCGAAGTACAGCAGCAATTGGATTGGGCCCGACGCCTAGACCACATGCAACAACATTCCGGTCAGCATCTGATTACTGCTTTGTTTGATCGAGAGTTCAAGTATGACACCACATCCTGGTCGCTGGGTAGCAGCGTCTCTCACATACAGCTCAGCACTCCACATCTGATTAGCCGCGAGTCTCTTGACCTGATTGAGCAGCAAGCTAATGAGCTAATTCGCGAGGGGCGCTCTGTCAGCGTGATGCTCATGGATCCGGAAGTAGCGCAAGAGTTTCAAGATACACGCCCCCCTCGTGGACTACCCAAGGACCATGAGGGATTTCTCCGGGTTGTGCGCATCGAGGGCATTGAGTCTAACATGTGCTGTGGCACACACGTGAACAATCTGTCGCAGCTGCAGTGTATCAAGCTACTCTACGCCGAGAAGGTGAAGTCGAATATATTGGTTTATTTTGTCGTGGGCGAACGTGCGTTGAGGAAGCTTGGCGAGATGTTCACTCGCGAACAGCAGCTCACAGTGGCGCTCAAGTAAGAAGCCCCATCTCAATATAAATTACTGTTTATTATTATACCCTGAACCCATTGAAAATGGGAATTCAGGGTATAATGGTTTTGTGAAAATGTATGTAATAGGCAGAAGGAGACGTCGCAGACCCCATAAAGTGTATATATTCTTGATCAGCATAATAAAATAAGTTGATCTAGCCCTGTCCGTCTGTCCGTCCGTCCGTCCGTATGAACGTCGAGATTTCGGAAACTACAAAAGCTAGAGAGCTGAAATTTCACATGAACACTCATATGTTAGTTACGCAATACGAGATAACTCACCCCGTTTCCAAATTATCGATTAAAAATCGAAAATTCGTTTACATTTTTTAGGTTTTTTGGGCATAACTTCTACACCGTTTTAGCTAAAGGCTGCAAATTTTTATTTAGATATATATTATTGATACGCAGATTATGTGGTTTTTGGTGCCACGCCCCCCTCGCCCACAATTTGAAAAAAAAACTCATTTCAAATACTAGAGACTTGCAATTTGGCACAAAGATAGATTTAGATACTCATAATCTACTCTGAAAATGTCATGAAGATTGTCCATCTAGAAATGGAGTTATTAGCGTCCAAAGTTCAGCCCAACCCACCCCCAAGCCACGGCAGCAACTGCGCAGTTAGCAGAGCGCGCGCTCATAAGTGCGTAAAAAAGAAGATTATCACTTTTTTTGCAGGGTTCAGGGTATCTCGTAGTCGAGCCGTCTCGACTAGAGCCTTCTTACTTGTTTTTAAATGTTTTAGGGGTGGCCCAACTCAGCATCTGGAGCTTGTGCAAAAGTTGCACCAAAATACTAAGTCCACACGAAAAGCGTTTCAGCAACTGTTGAAAGATTTCGCCACTGCAGAAGCCGAACGCTTGGAGAATCTACCCAAGGCCGAACGACCCAAGTACTTTGCGCTGCATCGACGTGACGGCATCGAAGTAGACTTCATTAACACATTTTTGCGAAACGCCCCAGAGGAAATATTCTATTTCCTCACCGTCACCGAGGGCGTGGTCAGTGGCAGCGGAGCTAAGGGGCACATGGTGCTGCGCGGGCAGCCGTCGCTGGTGGAGCAGTTCGGGCCAGAGTTTATGGCTCTGCTCGACGGCAAGGGCAACGGCAAGGATAACAACTACCAAGGCAAGATCACAAATCTAGCCAAACTGCAGGATTGTAATGCTCTGCTGCAAGCGCATTTTAAGCCAAAGAATACGAACCCAAATCCACAACCAGCAACCGCTTCGTGAAATATCATGAGTCTTAACATTACAAATGCTAATTTGTACTATTTGGCTTTTTTGTTCTTTAAACGATGTACATTTTATGATATTAAACATAACTAAGCAGAGGTAACAGGCACGATCTGAATGAAACATTCAGGGAGACAGCATCACAGATAGTTGATATCATAGTTGCGCATCTTCCACTTGAGGCGCCAGAACTGATTCCAGAAGCCTACGTCAATGATCCGCTCATGAAAATTTGTATAGCCCACTGTCGTATACTCGCAGATTGCCGGGTAGGTGCAATCTTCCTCATCGTACAAGTCGACCCACATCAGTGTGAAGAAGCCGAGCGACAGTAAACGCAGCTTGTTCTGATTGATGGCACGCTCCAGCATAATCAAGTATTTAGCTGACTCGGGATTCTGCTGGGCCGGTGGCAGGGTTATCATACGGTTTGTATAGTTGCGCATCAGTGTCAAGAAGGCGAGTTCATCTGGATTGTGCTTAGCCATCTGGTAAAGAGCGACAATGCCTGTGCCGTAGAAAAGCGTTTTCTTAGGCTTAGCATAGGACTCCTTGATAACACCAATGCCGACTTCGGAATAGTCACGCAAAAGACCTTTCCAGTAGTTCGCCCACTTCTCGACGACAGTGCCCTTGAAGCGGGCCGGCAGGGTAAATTTCTCTTCTAAATGCGCACGCAACTCTATCATACGGCTGCCCACTTTTAGCAGACGCATTATGCAGCACTATAAGAAACAATTTAATTCAGGCTTATGCAACAATACAATAGTAAAAATTTTACGTGTTATTCACAGGTTTGGATTAATTATCGAAAGAAATGTTGTACGTTGTGATAGTTTGGGATTTTTAGAATTTGTTTGTACTATCGAAAACTATCGATACAATTGCCGTAGCAGCATAACAATCTAAAGCGATTTAAATTAATACAGTGTGATTAAAAAGTAAACGGTTATTGCTTCGAAATACATTCTGTTAATTTTTTTTGCTTGTAATTCAAATAATTTGATAACAATTTTTTAAAAGTTTTAATGATTGATTATTCCGTTACAAATTTCAAACGAATTTGGGTAATTTCAGTAAAAGAAAACTAAAAATGATTCTTGAATAAGAAATTTAAATTAAATAAAACATTTAACATAACATGTATATTTTTGTTATTTTGCGGAAAAAATGATTACATAACGAATGCATATTTTTTGCATAAAAGGGCAATTTCACCTGTATATCTAGACATGTGAATAACATGTCCCTTTTTTGCATATAGGGTCAAATCAGGTACTAAATATTAAAGAACAAATGATAACAGATCAACAGGTAAGAAAAATAATTGACCTTTCCTGCAATTCGAACCCAAAATCGTTAACTTAATTCAAAGTTGAGGTAGGCACACGCCCAATATACGAGACCCATTCACGAACCATACAAATGCCCCAGGCAGAGCATTCATTCAAATGCCTATACAAGTGATACTCGGCGATTGTGATTATCACATCACAGACGTACACATATGTATGTGTGTGTGTAGACTCACATCAGCTACCACACAGCAATCGCTGGGAAATTAGAATTGCTACATGCAGCAAGTGTATCGCACTCAGGCACATAAATGCTTACACATATAGCAAGGAAGTGTAAATGTGTATATGAATGTGTGTGCGTATGCAAGCTCACAGCAGCTACCAAACCAAACGAACATCAACTGCTGCTGGGGGTTCTAAAAGTGCTCTACAGGCGGCAGCAAGAATATTGCACACAGGCACATAAATGCCTACACATATAGCAAGGAGGTGTAAATGTGTGTGTGTATGCAAGCTCACATCGCTACCCAACCGAACGAACATCAACTGCTGGGGGTTCTAATAGTGCTACAGGCAGCAAGAATATCTATCCCACACAAGCACATAAATGCTTACACATATAGCGAGGAAGTGTAAATGTGTGTGTGTATGGTCATCGGGAAATAATATTCGTTATGCACATCAACTTTTTCATACCCTTTCCACAAATAATCATAAAAACGCTAACATTTTGCATGACCATGGCAAAGCAGTTTAAGAATTCGGTATACTCTTCGCTCAGAAGGGAACCAATGGGATCGCGACTCGCGAGTCGAGAAGAAATTTCAATTTTTGTGAGCTGCTTGCTGTTTGTGCCAGCATACATATATTTTTGTGAGAAGAGAGCAGAGAGTAAAAAGCATGGGACAGAAAGAGAAAGAGAGCAAGGGAATGAGCGGCACATGTCAGGCCTTTTTGGTTGCCAAGGGTCACCACGCCTTGAGAATGGTGGAGGAACCTGAGTTCCAAAAATTTATTAGTGAAGTCTCACACTCTCCAGGCTATACCCTACCAACAAGGAAGACGTTGACAAACGTTTTGCTCCCCAAAATACGGGATGAGTATGCAGGTGATATTGCAGATCAGCCCAGTGTGGCTACAGCCGTCTGCCTTACAACAGATGGCTAGACATCAGTTGCCAACGAGAGCTATCTCGCAAAGACAGTGCACTTCATTGAGAAAGAGCAAACGGTGTTAAAGTCTTACACAATAGCTTGTCAGGAATTTTCCGTGTCCCATACCTCTCAAAGTCTTTGTGAATTTATTCACAACACCGTTGCAAAATGGGGCATCAAAAACAAAATAGTGGCAATAGCATCTGATAACGCCTCTAATATTGTGGTGCCATTCGAATGGGGAATTGGAGGCATGTCAGGTGTTTCGCTCACACCCTAAATTTGATTGCGAAAAATATATTGCGAAAAATGAGTAGCGTACGCACAAAAGCTAAAGCAATTGCTGAACATTTTAGCCGCAGCTCATCAGGCCAAAAAAAATGAAAGAAATGCAAGCTTTACTTAATTTACCTGAACACAAAATAACACAAGACGTTCCTACACGTTGGAATTCAACGTTTAAAATGTTCCAAAGACTGACAATCGCAAGGAAAGCGGTGGTGGCGACACTGTCGACCCGAACAGATTTAATATTGCCACCAGAATAGTGGAATTTTATTAATGGAGTTCTTCCTAACCGAAGAAATTTCGGCAGAGAAAAATGTGGCTCTGTCTAAAATAATTGTCATTATTGGTTTATTGCAAAAGACAATGGTGACATAAGCCAAACGGTGAAAGTTCCCATTTTGATCGATGTTTCCTATGTAGTCATATTAGATAGAATGAAAGGTTTCAAAATTACGAAGCAAATGTGTTGTATGCGGAGAGTCCAATTTTAGACCCCAGATTTAAAGGAAGATGTTTTAAATCTGCGGACGCTTTCGAAAAATCAGTAGCAGATATAAAAAAAAATAATAATAATATCAATGCATCCAGTCGCTGCACAAACCGCGGTTGTAGCCAATGACGAAATTGACAAAACTCCAAATAGGGGGGACATATGGGCTGAGTATGACAGCTCCTTTATGCAAGTGAGTCAGCCCAACAACAGCACAGCAGCAGTTACACGGGAAATGGATAAATATCTTGCTGAGGAATACATTTATCGAAAGGCCGATCCCTTAGTATGGTGGAATCAGCGAAAATCTCAGTACCCCTTACTATACACATATATGCTAAAACGGCTCTGCATAGTCGCTACTTCTGTGCCCTGTGAGCGCATTTTTTCCAGCGCAGGTTAAACACTGCGAAAACGAAGGTCTTTGCTAAAACCAAAGAACGTGGAAAGCCTGATTTTGCATAACAACATGTAAATTTTTGTTAAGTACTGTTTTAAATTCTTAAACAGTATACCTAATCGTTTTCTTTTTTTTTATAGCACACATATTCTATAATACACCCCAATGAACGGATCTCCAAGAATGCCTTTTTTTTATTTTTTGTTATTTTAGTTTTAGTTTTGTTATATGCCTAATGAAGGAAGCTACAAAATATATTTTATTTATTTATTTATTTATTTATTAAGAAGTTACAGTTAGTATAAAATTAACTCTAACTTAAGACTAAGCACTGGCAGCAGGGGCCTTCGGCTGGATGTGTTTATTGTGTTTATATATTATTTTTAGATTAGTATGTACAGATTTTGTTTTACTTATAATAGCATTATTTCTATATTTACATTTCATTTTATTTTTATTGAATCTTTTCAAATGAGGGGGAATGTTTTAGATTTTTTAAGAAATTCAATTATCTTAGGGATATTAATTTCGGTTGGGTTTGCGAGGATTGATAAGGGGCAGGTGTTTTGGAAGATTTGAGTATGCAGGTTAGAGGTTGCAGGGCAGTCGCAGAGAATGTGTTTTATATTAATGTTTGTGGTTGTGTGACAGTTGGGGCAAGGAAGGGTGTTGTCAGGGTTGCTATAGTACTGTTGTGTTAATCTTGTGTGGCCTAGTCTTAGCCTTAGAAATTTTATTTGGTCACTGCGTGAAAAAAATTTTAATTGTTTCTTTATTTTTAAAGCGTAACGTATTTTTCAGTTTTTTCAAGTTGCTTGCGATTATTATCGGCTCTTGAGCTATCAGCAAGTGAGCCACTGAGCCAAATGAGTGAGTTGGCTCACTTCACAAAAAAGAGCGAGTGAGCTGGCTCACCTCAATGAGCTAGATTTACCCAAGTATAATGGTTAGTGGTGTTAGTGATCAAACATTGTTCTTCATTGAAATTCAGATTGACGATATACATACGATCTATCGAGTGACTTTGTAAAATAAGCTATTTATGGCCTTTGTTTGTTTTACAAATCGATATACCGATGTCGTAGGCATTACAGAGTTGTTTTGACGTCGGTGCTACCACTGTGTGGCAAGATAATTGCATAAAAAACAAAAAAAAATGTTATTTTCAGACTATATAATAACTACTGTGTCGAGCTCAATCGCGCGTGTTGACGTTGCGTCCATAGTCTGATTCATGCCAACGTCACACAATAGCTGCTTTAACCACTTATACATTTGCGCACACTACACAACTCGCCTGCGCTTCGCTGCGCGGTTGGACGAAGACAACGACCACGAACAACCACAAATTTTATTTATCATAACGTAATTTGCACCGAACTACGTTTTCATAGTCTCGACAGCGGGTTAATTACAGCGCAAGCCAAAGCGTCTTTTTGCTGTTACTGTTAGTTTATTTTCGTTGTGGCAACTAGCGGACAAATTGTGCCCCGCTGAAAACGCAAGAGAAGCCTTAAATTGCAATTCAAAGTTCATAATTGAAAAAAAAAACAAACTTGTTGCTGCTCACTGCTGACTGCTGAGCGTCGGCAGCAGAAGGCATTGGAAAATTTGAGAAAACGAAACCCTATTAGAAAATCAAATTTGCCAAACTGGAGAAGTGGACGAGAACTCGCAACTCCACTAAGAAGATGGACAAACGCCAGCGCAGTCCATCGGGCGCCTCATCAGTTGCAACTGCAGCTAGAGCTGCCACTTCTACATCCAATGCCGTTAAGCCTACAGTTCTGGAAGGTATATGCCAGTTGCAATTACATACATACATATATTTATATATTTGAAACACGCACATCCATATATGTATAAGCATATACATACATATGTATATGCATGCCTATTTGCGTATATGTGTTTGTTTTCATATGCATGACACACCAGCCAGCATGTAAACATGTATTTAAATACATATGTATGGGCACTTTGGGGGGCTACTTTTATCAGCAGAGCTCGGGAACAAAGCAAGCAGGCAGCAAAACAGAATAGCTTTCGGCTCCAGACCCACAGGACAAATCTATAAATAAACTATGCATTAGCTGCTCTTGTATCCTGGCTAGAGATATGTACACGTCCCCCATACATAAACAAGTAAGAAGGCTCTAGTCGAGAGGGCTCGACTACGAGATACCCTGAACCCTGCAAAAAAAAGTGATACTCTTCTTCTTTACGCACATATAAGCGCGCGCCCTGCTAACTGCGCAGTTGCTGCCGTAGCTCGGGGTGGGTTGGGCTGAACTTTGGACGCTTATAACTGCATTTCTAGATGGAAGATCTTCATTCAATTTTCAGAGCAGATTAAGAGTATCTAAATCTATCTATTTTTTTATTGCATCCAAAATCTGAAATTTCAGCTCTCTAGCTTTTGTAGTTTCTGAAATCTCGACGTTCATACAGACGGACAGGTTTTTCTACTTATTTTTTTGTGCTGATGAGGAATATATATAATTTGTTGGGTGTACGACGTCTCCTTCTGCCTATTACATACATTTTCACAAAACCATTATACCCTGAATTTCCATTTTCAATGGGTTCAGGGTACAAATAGTGCCACAAAAGCCTAGTAATGTAACTTCGATAACAAATTTTATTTAGAGTTTGGCGGTATTTAATTGTTTATTGCTTTATATTATCTTTTTTTTCTATTATCAAGATTTTGATAAATTTTGTATAATCTATAGAGGGAAAACGATAATAAAAGTCTCACATATAAACAACTTGACGGTCATACAAATAAAGATATATATATATATATATATATATATATATATATATATATATATATATATATATATATATATATATATATATATATATATATGTTTATTATTTCGTACAACCCGATGTAACTGATCTGTGATTCGTCGCGCTTCTTAGATCATCAAAGCAGAATTATTTAATGTGAACTCGAGCTGCAAGCACATTGTGAAACGCCCCGTTAACGTATTGTTTGTTATGCATTTCACAGGCGTGCTGTACAACATATTTGATGGGCTGACAGACAAGGATGAGCATGTTCGCCAGGCTATGCAGCAGGCTATTGTGAAGATTCTGGAGACGCATCCACTGCGTGCCACGCTCATACTGACTGAGTATCGCGCGAAAAACCCAAAGCTTAGCGAGAAAACTGTCGTCATGCTGCTGGAGTAAGTGAATGCGGATATATCTGCTGCTATACAGATTTCTTTAATATTCACATTTTAGTTGTATTCATCGCGTGGTTGGGGAAGACACGCCGCTTCCAACGGCTGCCAATGAAAAGCTAATTGCTCTGGCCATCGAGGAGCTCACACGCAGCGTGGATCAGCATGTGCCATTGATACAGAATCCCTCACTGCATATACTAGTGTGCATTGGCCGTGGCGAAGATTGCAACTTGGTCGTTGAGGCGCTGCAAGCTCATAGCGTCTCCACGGGCAACGTGCCGCACTTTATGCTGATGCAGTGTCTCGGCCAAATGGCCATGGTCAATACAGCGGGTGTGGTTCCACACATCAAGACAATACTAGCCGGGTCTTTACCGCATCTAGGTGGTATTAAGCAGGATCATGTCAAGCTCTCATATGCCTATGCAATAGGACGCTTCAGCGAGGCGCTCTTGGAGCACGGCACCAATACGCCCACAGGCGAAACAAAGGCATCCGCCAGTTGTGCGACGGAGATTAGCGTTGCCTATGACGTCCTCTTCAACCAGTGGCTGCAGTCTCGTGAGCCCAAGGTGTGCATGGAGATACTGCAGGCGCTATCCAGTATGTATCCGCTGTTGCCTAGCGATCGAATATTAGATCAAGCGCCGCGTTTGGTTCCTCAAATACTAACGCTCTATCGACGCAGCGTTGATCGCAATGCCGTAACACAATTCCTGTGCTCGGTGCTGAAAACAAATCTATCAATGCACGCACAGGTGCTAGATGGCGTGATCGATACGCTAATAACGCACCTGTTCGACTTGGTCTGCGTATATCCGGACTACGAGAAGCCACAGACGGTCAAGGGCCACTACGAGGTCTTGCGCTGCTTCCATCTCTTGGCTGGCAACTATGCAGCAAAGATAATGGATACGCTGCTCATCCATCTACGCAACAACAGCGAGCGGGAGCGCATCAAGTCGCTGCTCATCTTGACGCATCTGCTCAACAGCTGTGCAGTTCACATTGAAAGTCGCATCCAGATGCTCATTGAATGCCTCAAGCAGCTAATACTGGCCGAGCGCAGCGTCAAAATGAAACTCACACTGCTGAAGACGATTGTGGCCTTGGCCCAGAAGTCTCTCATTCGGGACAAGGAATTTGTATGGTTTGTGGTACGGTACAGCTGTAAGTACAGCAAAATAAGCCAAGAACACGGCACATCGGAGGAGCATGCCACCCTGGTGCTCAGCTGCGAGAACACTCTCTTCATGCTATCCTCGACAGTAGGCACCCTGGACGAGTTGCTTAAGCGCGAGCTGCTTAACTACTTTCTGCTCCTGGACTACACTGACATTTGTGGAAATCTGGCCAAATGCTTGGCCAGCTTGTTTGCTAAGTCGCCGCATATTGAGTACGACATAGCCAGTGATGAGGACCAGCCCTTGTTGCCCATGACAGCAGTTGAGGGTGCGGCGAGCAATGAGGAGCGCGGAGCAACAGTCAAGCGCGGCAAGGTGATCGTTCCCAGTGCCGAAAGCATCTATGCCCGCTGCTTGGCGCTGCTGGGCAATCAGCAGTGCATTAAGCGAGCATCGAACATACTTAGCTTTCTTAAGTATTATCTTCCGCAGCTGAATCCAGCCTTGGAAGAGGTCTGGGAACGTCGTTTATCCGACATGCTGCTGCACATTAACAAGCAGCAGGCGTATCTGCACCAGCTGCAGGACTTCGTGACTGAGACCAACGAATTTTTGGTCGCACGCGATGAACACTTCCCCCAACGCCTGGCAGTCAAGCTAGCCGATCAAATTTATTTGTATCCCATGCAGTTGCCGCACTCGGAGTGGCAGGTGCCCGATCTGAGCGCCGAGCGTGGCATGCTGTTGCAGTCGGTAGCGCTGACCCTTTGCCAAGTGACAGACGTCGCCTGTATCCATACAAAGATCGATTTGATTGTGACGACGGCACGACAGGAGCGCCTCGATAAGCACGTCAAGCACGCAGATTACGAGCAACGTATCGAACCCTGTGCTCGTGCCCTCGGCTATATAGCCCGCCAGCACCTGGCGCATGTGATAAAAAAGCTATCTGAGCTGGCGCTGATGGGCGGCCGAAAGCATTCAACAGGCTTCTTCAGTAATCTACACTTTATTAAGGACACGCATAAGGAGTTGGAGAACTACAAGACCAACCTATTGGTGGTGAAGGCCTTTGGCCGCATCATGGACGAGGCGGATCCACTGCAATCCCTACAGCATCTGGACGACGCCATGCTCAACTTCTTAATAATACAGCTGTCCGGACACAAGGATCAGACCATTATGTCGGCCATACTGCAGACGCTGCTCAGCATTTGCAACCAACTCATTGTCATCAAAGAGCAGCTGCCAGCGTCACTCAAGCATCGTAAACAAATCATGGATACTGTCTTCAGCATTCCAATTGAATCGCCCTTTAACGATTTACCTTTGCTGCCCACTATTTTGAAACTGGGCACAGACTTCATACGCATCGGTGAGTGATTGTTTGGAAGTAGAGCGTGAAGTCGATTCTAATGTATTTTATTTCCTTGCCCTTCTCATGGCAGGCGGCAGCGATAGCTCCGAGTGTGTTGACGGCAGTGTTATCTTTGAAATAGCCTGCAAAAACTTTTTCGGCTGTGCTCGTCAGCTGAAAATTAAGTTTGACTCACAGGAGGAGGACGAACACAACAGCTTCTTGGCGAAGCATCTGAACGAGTCGCTGCCACAGCTCAACGCACTGGTGCGCGCCATTGTCGAACTGGACGCATCACCCTCGACGCTTGATCTCATTATTGGTATACTGGAGTGTTGGATGCGTGACCAGAATTCCGAGGTGCGCATTTGCGCGAGTCACGTCCTAAATAACACTCTAGAGGTCTACATTAAGTCCATGAAAATTGGCGGCTGCGAGGCGCCCTCGAAGTTCAACCAAACTGGCCAAATAGTGGGCAAAATTGTGCCGCGCTGCATCGATTCAAATGGAACTGTGCGACAGGTCTCGGTAGACATTCTCCAAAAGACGCTAGAGATCGCTTGCATCTACGAGACACTGACTATCGCGAGCATCGACAGCAGCGCCGAGTGGCTGAAAGAGATGGAATCCATCAAGGAGCACATCATCACAGACGAGCCCAAACAAATCTATAATCTGGCAGGCGATATTGCCAAGATTATAGCGCAACGCATTTCCAGCTTTCAGTACTTGCAATTCTGGTCAGTATCTGCCACGTCACTCATGGCCCTATCTTACCTCACCCTTATGTATGGTGCTCATTGTCTAGCCCATTCAACAACATACTAGATAATTTCCAGCCTTCTGGAGGTAGTAAATAAAAAATTACTCTGTCTTTCTAAATATTTTTACATATAATTTAGAATTATCTCAATTGAGTGAATTCTAAAAATTATAAGATCAGGAAATTATATATACATATAAAATCCAATATTTAATAAAAATACGATAGTTAACCATTTAAAAACAAATAAGAGCTCTCTAATAAGGAGTATCCGAGTTGATGATACCCTCACCCCTGAACCCTGGGCAGAGCAGCTAGTCCAATCGTCTACGCTTCTTTAATACATACATTCACGCACACACAGACATATTCAACCCTCTGCTTACTGTGCACTTTACGAGCGGTTGCTCATGAGCTTTAAAATGAAAACTTAATTTTTGAATACAGTTTGTTCTAGATGAACTTTCTTAATAAATTGTTCACACCGTAAAACACAGATATGACTATTTGCCATATCACTACTAAATATTTTCATTTAAAATAGGTCTTTAATAAATATGGGATGTTCAGATTCCCTATTAATTGCACATTTTATTTGAACATTTTTGTGTAACTTTAAAGCAGCGCTTAAGAAACTAAAATAAAGTGATCAAATTATCGATAGAAGGAAAATGCTATTAATATGAGGTATAACCTCGTAATGCGTGTAGGGTACATATGCACGTGTGCATTTAACATGCCATGTCTGTAGATCTTTTAGATCGTTTTCCTGATCAAGGATATATATACTTCCTTTTACCAGTTTTATACATTTTTACAAAAACATTTCATCCCGAATTCCCTATTTAAATGTGTTTAGGATTTAAAATGAAGCATAATATATTCTATTGCTTTCTCTCTCTAACTGATATACGCATTGCAGGCGTCTCGCTGTCTCGCTTGCTCTGCCACGCAGGCTTTGTTGCGAGAACTTATATATTTGATAGTTCTGTTTTTATACTTTGTTCCCGAAGGGGAAAAAGTATATTGGGTTTGTGCAATGTCCGTCCGTCTGTCCGTATGAACGCAATATTTTTCGGCGCTATTAGAGCTAGAGACTTGAAATTTTAAACATATACTCATATATGCTCCCGAATTATAAAGTGTAAAAATTTTCCCGATCCGCCCACTAGGGGCGTGGCAAATCGGAAAACTCTTCCGCCCATAGTCAAGTTATCATACTAGATGATGAGCTAGAGAGCTGCAATTTGAAATGTATACTCGGGGTGACAACCCAAGTTCAAAAAGCTATGGCGGATATATCTACGCCCATTGGGGGCGTGGCAAATCGGGAAATACGTATCTTCTACACCGTTAAAGCTAGAACGCTGAAATTTTGCATATGAGTTAATCTTATGATTCTAAGAAGATCGATCAAAAAGTTTTATGTCTACGCCCATTGGGGGCGTGGCAAATCGGACCTGAATATATAGTGATTTTTCAAATTGTGCTATATTGTGCCCCATTGGGGGCGTGGCAAATCGGACCTGAATATATAGTGATTTTTCAAATTGTGCTATATTTTGAACACTATTGACACTAGATACTTGAAATTTTGCATATATACTCGGGCTGACAACCCAAGATCAATAAGCTATGGTAGATATGTCTACGCCCACAGGGGGCGTGGCAAACCGCAAACGTTTATATCTCCCATAGTTTTAGAGCTAGAAGCTTGCAATTTTGATGGTTCAGTTACTAATGTCCTCCTCTATCGATGACCCAAAAATGATTTTTCAGCCTCTTTGGGGGCGTGGCATATCGAAAAATACCCTGTAGTTTTCGCATTTTTGGAATGTAAGCAACCAAATTTTGCAGTCATGTTAGCCTCGGCCCTTTCTAAGAACTGGAAAAAAATTATGCGTCTACGCCCACTAGGGGCGTGGCAAATCGCCAAAGAAGTTTGTTGTGGCCAACTGCATAATTCATGCATATAATAGATTAGTAGCAATTGCTAAGATGGCAAAAAGCATTTTAACATAAATATAATAATATTAATGAATTTAAAAAATAAAATTTATAAGTTTTCGATTAATAAATAAAAAGTTTCCAACGGGATTCGAACCTAGGTCTTTTGAAAACAACATGTAATCGTTAGCTAAACCTAAATAAATTCACAGCTGATCAGCAACTTGTGACAAAACAAAACAATACAATCGCACTTCTTGCAATATGTATACACACTTGGATGTGTATACACAAATACAAACATCTGTGTACATACATACATACATATATGCATGCATAGAAAAACTGCTTGCCAAGCAAGCAGCGTGGCAAATCGGAAAAGTTGTTTTTGTCTTTGCTTAAATGCACAATTCATATGCGTATGTTTATAAATTATTATCAATTGGCAGCAAGCATTTTATAATAAATATACAAATATAAAAAAAATTAATAAATAATCATTTTTGCTGGATTCGAACCCACGCACCCAAGTATAGCTTGCATAGCGCTTACCATCAGCGCCACTGACCTAATATGAGTTGTGTTAACTAAAAGCAAATAAGGCATTGCTAGTGCGTCTCTGACAAAACTAAAGTAACGATCGAAAAATTTCCAATTCAGTCACAATTCTTAGAATATTCTGGCATGCAAACTTTTGTATGCATACATAGGAAATTGTGGTATACTCGTATAGTGTGTACATGTCTAAATCTGTATGTATGTGTAGGAAAAACGTTTGTTGCTTGCCATGTACGTTTTCTGATTGCCGAAATATTTCGTTAATTAAATGTTTATTAAATAAATAAGATGCACCTATGGGAACAAAGTATATCGCAGTTAGTTGCGCCTAACTGCAACGTTCTTACTTGTTTTACCCTGAACCCATTGAAAATAGGAATCCAGGGGAATAAGAATTTTGTGAAAATGTATAATGTATAAAAATGTATAAAGTATATATGTATATTCTTGATCGGCATAAAAAAAATTGATCTAGCCCTGTCCGTCTGTCTGTCCATCCGTCCGTCCGTATGAAATTCGAGATTTCGGAAACTACAAAAGCTAGAGAGCTGAAATTTTACATGAATGAAGTTGTTTTTAGAAAATTTGTTTCCATTTTTTTAGGTTTTGTTTTGCATAACTTCTACACCGTTTGAGCTAGAGATTAGAGAATGTATGTATGTATGTATATAATCAGGTAGATTATATGCAAATTTGGAAATTGGGAAATACACACATTTGGATGCTATTAATATATTCTGAAAGTTTCATGAAGATCATCCATCTAGAAATGCAGTTATAAGCGTCCAAAGTATAGTACACCCCACCCCAAGCCACGACAGCAACTGCGCAGTTAGCAGAGCGCGCTTACACGTGCGTAAAGAAGAAGAAATTCGTTTTTTGCAGGGCTCAGGGTATCTCGTATTCGAGCCGTCTCGACTAGAGCCTTCTTACTTATTAGACATACAATCGTAATCAAGCTTTCAGATTATGATCATGACATTCATATTTACATATTTGCCACACCACCACACTGTATGTATTTTAAATACATATTTGAGTGTTTGGGAGTGTGGGGGTGAATTGGAGACCGGATTCCAAAGTCTGACAAAAACCGAAATTGTATTAAATTATTATCTATATATATGTGTATATGCAGTAGACTTGTAGACTCTAACTCTAAAGATGAATTAGCTAGAATTTTATAACTCATTCTCAATAAATGTTTTTTATCGATAGCTGTGGATATATAAAAGTTATCGAATTTCTGAAGCAAGCTCGTACTGCGCGTGCAATATACGAACCTAACACAAAAAGAATGAAGTCTCTAGCTCCTATATCTTCGGAAATCGACGCGTAGAAATATTCGGACAGACGGATCATGACCCTGATCAAGAATATATATACTTTATGGCGTCTGCAACGCTTTTTTCTACCTGTTACATACACAAACAAACCCATTATGCCGTGATTTCCCATTTTCAATGAGCTCAGGGCACAAAAAATATTACAATTAAAATAATCAAATATGATTAATTTTAACCTTTTGTTTTGCAGTAAAACATTATTGCAGTCGCTGCGCGACCCGGAGCAGAGCTCCACTATTGGAGCAAGCGTTGTTCTGAAGTTCTTCATACAGCAGAAGGGCTTGGAGCTATTCCATGCGATACCCGATCTTGTAAAGGACAGTCTCTTGGCTCTCCAACTGTGCAATGTGCCACGCGCCAAGTCTGGGGTGCTGAAGGCCCTGGTGGCCTTAACCAAGCACCATCCGAAGCTTGTGTGCGCAGAGATGTTGCAACAGCCATTGCCCTACGACGAGAACCTTGTCGAATACTGGCATCTGGTGTGCAACGATGCGGAACTCACCGGGCTGATGCTGGACAACTTTCTGCAGTTGCTAAGCGGCGCCTGTTTGTGTGAACCCCATGACGGGAGCAGCATATCGAGCGATCGTCAGAAATTGGCCAGCGTGCAGCCGTTTGCTATATTTTGTGCCATGCACGAGATGATGCCCTGCAAGGACATACACGATGTAAGTAGTAGAATTCAAAACTTATCCATTATCTATTAATATTAAATTTTGTTCGTTTAGCAATTGGAAGCGCGATTTGCGGATATGTTCAGCATGCTGTTGACCTCTTTGTCCAGCTATACGAATCTGGCATCGCCATTGCCCATGGCCCCGCCGGGGAGTCCCAGTCAACCGAACAAGTCGTCCAGCAAATTTGGCTTTGTGCCCAACAAGGAGCTGATTAAACTGAGCCCCTGCCAAATAGCGCTTGAAACGTTCCAAGCTTTCCTCAACAACCTGGAGATGGAGCAAATTGCCACAGTATTGACAGTGAACACGCAACTCGCTTCCAGCACCGACTGGCACAACTACATTGAACTGTTGACTCCCATGGCCATTGGGCTGGCCAATCAGCTGCAACTAAGCAGCCCCGGCATGCATCAGCTGGTTAATGCTTTGGATAAATATGTAGCCTCGCCTCACGATGGCCAGCGTGTCGCAGCTGTTGGCCTATTCTCGCGGCTAATGCCGCTCAAGCCATGCAGTGAGCTGGTTAGCTGTCTGATGTTGAATCTAGGCGGCGCTCTCAGCGATCCCAATGCCGTAGTACGTGGTCTTAGCCTGCAGGGCATGGGCTATGTGGGTCAACTGGGCGAGCACGAAGCACCGCGCTACTCGGAGATTGCAATTCAAGCATTGCTGAAGGGAGTGGACGATACCGTTGGTGACTGTCTCATCAACATACCGTTGGAGAGCATGCGCGGTCTCTCCCGCATACTTCAGGCGCTGCCCAGTGATAGAGTTGAGCCCTTTCATGTCTCGCTAGCCATACGTATACGACCCTTCTTCGGCAGCTATTCGATGGAGATGCGTGAAGCGGCAATTATTCTGTTTGGAGACTTGTGCGAGTCGAAGCACGACGATGGAAGCAGTTCGCCCACCTCCTCGATGGAGGCTTTGCGCGAACAGCTGCTGGCCAATCTTTTCCCACTGCTCCTGCATTTGAGTGAGAGTGAGGCGTCCATTGTGAGCGCTTGCAAGGGCACCTTACGTCGTGTCTGTCGCCTGCTGCGCGCGGTACGTGTTAACGAGATCGCCCAGCAACAACTGCTGAGCGATGTCGATCTGCTCAACTACAACAACTTTGTTGTCGACTTTGTCAAAGTGATTGTAAGTAAAAGATTATCCTAACGTTTATTCTGCTAAAGCTAATGTTGCTGTAAACTCTTTAAACAGGCACTCGAGCTCACGGAGCACATCCAGGACTTTATAGACTCATGCATGCCCAAGATGCGCAGCCAGTGGCCAGAAGTGCGCGGCAGTGCAGCCATTGTTATCGGTGGGTGTCTATAAGCTGTTACCTTTTATTTTTAATAAAATAATAACCTCATATGCACCGGCAGGCATACTGCATAATTTCCTTAGCGAACGGAACGCTCAGACTGAATCTGTGGCCGGAAAAATTGCCGTGTTGTTCAAGGATGAGCAGGCTGCGGTGCGCGTACGGGCTGCCCAGGCGCTGGGCTATTTCTTTGGAGATATCTAAAATCAAAATGAGACCAATATGAATACAGCTCTGAATTTTATTAAGTATACACAACAACCACCATATATATATATGTATGTATACACCAGTAGTATTTAGTATCTGTTCGAGATGTTATCCCGCATACGCCTTTTGTATCCATATTATGTTTGACAACCGTTCTTAATTGTGTTGGTCATATATGCTTTTTAAGCATATACATATGTAATATACTTAGCATACCTATATGTGTGTAAGTCGTTATATTCTTAATTACGGTATATTTATATATCTATAAATATGTTTTCCCATAAAACCTTAAAATCGCGACAAATTTGGTCTTGTGCACCAACAAACCACAGTTACTTTACACGCTGTTATCCGGTTTCCAAGCATCCACTCTCACTCGATATATTCTATCTCAATGATTCAATGATTTGCTCGAGCTTCTGATTTGTCAATTACTGGAACTTTCCACTAACGAAGACTATTAGGATCTAAGTCAAACTCTAGCACAAGATCAAATGCGACTTTGTCAGCGAACTGTTATTTTAATTCCAACAATTTTATTTTGTGTAACTTTATTAACGCTTATTAAACCAAATATATAAAAATAAATAAGTTATAAATGTTCAATCTAAGCCATAGAACTGTATGCGGCCAGTCGACCAGCCAATGGTCAGCACCGTGCGGTCGTTGTCTTTGTTCAATGGCTGGAAGCAGATGAAGCTGGGATACTCCGAGGGCGACTGGCCATTTAAGTAGTAGCCACCAGATATTTGCAGATCGTACTTCTGAATGTAGGTGCGAAATATAGCTATGGAATTGGTTGACTTAAACGTGATCACAAAGTATTTGCCGTGCGGATCCCATGCCAGCTGTTGTGCAGTGCCGCCAATGAGCGTGGAGTTGCTGCTGTCCAGACCGCACGCATTCAGATTGGCAACGGGAAGAACCTCCTTGTCGTCCGTTTGTGCTAGGGATATATCCAATTCCATTTATAAAAACAATACAATTTTTTGACAATTGAATTTGCATAAGGATTGTAGGCAGCATTATACAGACGATCTGGAAGCTCAAGCAGTCGTTTACCTGTTGCATGCCAATCTAACCAGTTTTAACATTGATCTTGGGTGAACTGCACAGCCCGTGCTTGCACACAATTGTATATAAGCACGCTGCTGAATGCACCCATAAATGTGAATAGTTCAGTTGACCTAGAACGGAATTTACTTACATTTCACAAGGACCAGCTGCACGAACTGCAGGCGATATAAGATGGGATCTGCAGTGTTTACAAATAGCAGAAACCGACCGCAGGGTGACCAGCAGGTGGCCTGAACGTTGCCCCCGTCACACACCCAGCGGTCCGAGGTCCATTTGTCATGACATTTCCAAATGCGAAACACACGATCCACAGTCGCCGCAAAGATCCACTTGTTGCCTGGCGACCAGCTGAGCAGCGCACCAGGTGGCCCGAGACGCTTCAGTGGCTTCACCCTTTTGCTATCCGGATGCCAAATGAGTATGGCGCGATCGCCAATTGACGAGGTGGCCAGCAGCGTGCCATCGTTATTCCACTTCAGAGAGCTAATGGGCAGATTACTCGGACTACAATATAACAGAAAAGAAGCTCAGTAAAAATGCAGAAAAAATGGATAGTCGCAACAAGTGACGCACTGTTTCAATGTGTAGCTGGGATTGATGGTGCGACCCAGATGGATGTTGTTATCAATTATCCAAAAGCATAAGCCCTGGCTACAGCCAATCACCAGCTCAAAGGCGCAGAGCGGACGCCAGGCCATGCACGTGATCTGACTTTGTCCTTGACTCTTCAAAACGTGGCCTATGCCGCTATTATTATCCGTCGATCTACCATAGATGCGCACGATGTCATCCACGCCGGCTACAGCCAGCTTGAAGAGGTGTTTATGCCAAGCAATGAAGCGTACAGAACTGTTTATCCAGTCTCTGAAAATTATTAATATACACATATGTATATAAGTTATAAATAAATATAAATAGAATAATAATATCGTACCTTGTCTCAGCATATTGGGCGATTCGTTCGGCGCTTAGTTTCTGTGTGTGCGGAAATACTTTAAATTTGAATCTGCTGTAGAAGTCTAGCGTTTGTGCAATGAAGTCGGCTGTTTTACTTATCAGCGGCGCCTGTTCGCGCGTCTTTTCGCTGCGCGCCTCTGCCAATGATTCCCAAAAGCCGCCATCGAAAAAGGTGCGCGAAATGCGCTTCGGCACACTTTCGGATTCGACCGGTATGAAGCTGTGGCTGATTGTTATACGATTAGCTGATGGATTGAAGAGTTCGTTCTTTAAATTAATTTTTGGATATTGGTCCAATTGATGTAAATAGTTATATCGGAGCCCCACCACACTCGTTGGCGACGACACCGAAGGAATTTCTCTCAGATTGCTCAACGATGCCATTGAAATTTATTATGCTTGTTGAGCAGAGTTGGTTGACACTTTCGTACTCGTTACTTGTCACGAATATGGACAAAATTGGTAAATGGTCTGCCAACTTATCAACAAAGAGGGAATACATTAGTGCGAATTATATTCTTTATACGTCGTATCACTAACCATACAACCACTAACCATACAACACATAGACTGGACAACTGGTACAAGTTAATGTTCACACTTATTTTTTGACTTTAGAACCCCCTTAACTTCGTATTTGCTCGGGTTTTTACTTTTAGGGTCGGGGGAGAAAAATTGCTGATGGCAAAATCATTCCGCTTCGAGCGCTCGACGGTGACGGTCGATTTTCCAAAAATGCCTGGCATGTGCCGCTCATTCCCTTGCTCTCTTTCTCTTTCTGCCCCATGCTTTTTACTCTCCGCTCTCTTCCCACAAAAATATATGTATGCTGCTGGCACAAACAGCAAGCAGCTCACAAAAATTGAAATTTCTTCTCGACTCGCGAGTCGCGATCCCATTGGTTCCCTTCTGAGCGAAGAGTATACCGAATTCTTAAACTGATTTGCCATCCTCATGCAAAATGTTTGCGTTTTTATGATTATTTGTGAAAAGGGTATGAAAGTGTTGATGTGCATAACGAATATTATTTCCCTATGACCATACACACACACATTTACACTTCCTTGCTATATGTGTAGGCATTTATGCGCTTGTGTGCAATATTCTTGCTGCCGCCGCCTGTAAAGCACTTTTAGAACCCCCAGCAGCAGTTGATGTTCGTTTGGTTTGGTAGCTGCTGTGAGCTAGCATACGCATACACAGTCACATACACATTTACACTTCCTTGCTATATGTGTAAGCATTTATGTGCCTGTGTGCGATACACTTGCTGCATGTAGCAATTTTATTTTCCCAGCGATTGCTGTGTGGTAGCTGATGTGAGCCTACACACACATACAGACATATGTGTACGTCTGTGATGTGATAATCACAATCGCCGAGTATCACTTGTATAGGCATTTGAATGAATGCTCTGCCTGGGGCATTTGCATGTTTCGTGCATGGGTCTTGAATATTGGGCGTGTGCCGCCTACCTCTATTTTGAATTAAGTGAACGATTTTGGGTTCGAATTGCAGGAAAAGTCAACTATTTTTTATTACCTGTTGATCAGTTATCATTTGTTCTTCAATATTTAGTACCTGATTTGACCCTATAGGCAAAAATGGGACATGTTATTCACATGCCTAGATATACAGGTAAAATGGCATTTTTATGCAAAAAATATGCATTCGTTATATAGTCATATTTTCCACTAAATAACAAAAATATACATGTATTATTTAATTTAAATTTCTTATTCAAAAATCATTTTCAGGTTTCTTTTACTTAAATTACCCAAAATCGTTTACTTAATTTCAAAGTTGAGGTAGGCACACGCCCAATATTCGAGACCCATGCACGAAACATGCAAATGCCCCCAGGCAGAGCATTCATTCAAATGCCTATACAAGTGATACTCGGCGATTGTGATTATCACATCACAGACGTACACATATGTATGTGTGTGTGTAGACTCACAACAGCTACCACACAGCAATCGCTGGGAAATTAGAATTGTTACATGCAGCAAGTGTATCGCACACTGGCACATAAATGCTTACACATATAGCAAGGAAGTGTAAATGTGTATGTGACTGTGTATGCGTATGCTAGCTCACAGCAGCTACCAAACCAAACGAACATCAACTGCTGCTGGGGGTTCTAAAAGTGCTTTACAGGCGGCGGCAGCAAGAATATTGCACACAAGCGCATAAATGCCTACACATATAGCAAGGAAGTGTAAATGTGTGTGTGTATGCAAGCTCACATCATTAACCAACCGAACGAATATCAACTGCTGGGGGTTTTAGTAGTGCTACAGGCAGCAAGAATATCTATCCCACACAAGCACATAAATGCCTACACATATAGCGAGGAAGTGTAAATGTGTGTGTGTATGGTCATAGGGAAATAATATTCGTTATGCCACTAACCATACAACACATAGACTGGACAACTGGAACAAATTAATGTTCACACTTATTTTTTGATTTTAGAACCCCCTAACTTCGTATTTGCTCGGGTTTTTACTTTTAGGGTCGGGAGAGAAAAATTGCTGATGGCAAAATCATTCCGCTTCGAGCGCTCGACGGTGACGGTCGATTTTCAAAAAAGGCATGGTATGTGCCGCTCATTCCCTTGCTCTCTTTCTCTTTCTGCCCCATGCTTTTTACTCTCTGCTCTCTTCCCACAAAAATATATGTATGCTGCTGGCACAAACAGCAAGCAGCTCACAAAAATTGAAATTTCTTCTCGACTCGCGAGTCGCGATCCCATTGGTTCCCTTCTGAGCGAAGGGTATACCGAATTCTTAAACTGCTTTGCCATGCTCATGCAAAATGTTTGCGTTTTTATGATTATTTGTGAAAAGGGTATGAAAGTGTTGATGTGCATAACGAATATTATTTCCCTATGACCATACACACACACATTTACACTTCCTCGCTATATGTGTAGGCATTTATGTGCTTGTGTGGGATAGATATTCTTGCTGCCTGTAGCACTACTAATGATGTGAGCTTGCATACACACACACATTTACACTTCCTTGCTATATGTGTAGGCATTTATGTGCTTGTGTGGGATAGATATTCTTGCTGCCTGTAGCACTACTAATGATGTGAGCTTGCATACACACACACATTTACACTTCCTTGCTATATGTGTAGGCATTTATGCGCTTGTGTACAATATTCTTGCTGCCGCCTGTAGAGCACTTTTAGAACCCCCAGCAGCAGTTGATGTTCGTTTGGTTTGGTAGCTGCTGTGAGCTAGCATACGCATACACAGTCACATACACATTTACACTTCCTTGCTATATGTGTAAGCATTTATGTGCCTGTGTGCGATACACTTGCTGCATGTAGCAATTTTAATTTCCCAGCGATTGCTGTGTGGTAGCTGATGTGAGCCTACACACACATACAGACATATGTGTACGTCTGTGATGTGATAATCACAATCGCTGAGTATCACTTGTATAGGCATTTGAATGAATGCTCTGCCTGCGGCATTTGCATGTTTCGTGCATGGGTCTCGAATATTGGGCGTGTGCCTACCTCAACTTTGAAATTAAGTAAACGGTTTTGGGTAATTTAAGTAAAAGAAAACTGAAAATGATTCGTAAATAAGAAATTTAAATTAAATAAAACATAAAACATAATACATGTATATTTTTGTTATTTAGTGGAAAATAAGAGGGTCCTTTTACCTGTATATCTAGGCATTTCTTTAAAAGGGTTATATGTGACCTGAATTTGCGCAAGCATTTGAACAACTTGTCCCTTTTTTGCATATAGGGTCAAATCAGGTACAAAATTTTAAAGAAAAAATGAGATAACTGATCAACAGGTAATAAAAAATAATTTACCTTTCCTGCAATTCGAACCCAAAATCGTTCACTTAATTCAAAATAGAGGTAGGCGGCACACGCCCAATATTCGAGACCCATGCACGAAACATGCAAATGCCCCAGGCACAGCATTCATTCAAATTCAAACAAGTGATACTCGGCGATTGTGATTATCACATCACAAACTTACACATATGTATGTGTGTGTGTGTAGACTCACAACAGCTACCACACAGCAATCGCTGGGAAATTAAAATTGCTACATGCAGCAAGTGTATCGCACACAGGCACATAAATGCTTACACATATAGCAAGGAAGTGTAAATGTGTATGTGACTGTGTATGCGTATGCTAGCTCACAGCAGCTACCAAACCAAACGAACATCAACTGCTGCTGGGGGTTCTAAAAGTGCTCTACAGGCGGCAGCAAGAATATTGTACACAAGCGCATAAATGCCTACACATATAGCAAGGAAGTGTAAATGTGTGTGTGTATGCAAGCTCACATCATTAGTAGTGCTACAGGCAGCAAGAATATCTATCCCACACAAGCACATAAATGCCTACACATATAGCAAGGAAGTGTAAATGTGTGTGTGTATGCAAGCTCACATCATTAGTAGTGCTACAGGCAGCAAGAATATCTATCCCACACAAGCACATAAATGCCTACACATATAGCGAGGAAGTGTAAATGTGTGTGTGTATGGTCATAGGGAAATAATATTCGTTATGCACATCAACACTTTCATACCCTTTTCACAAATAATCATAAAAACGCAAACATTTTGCATGAGCATGGCAAAGCAGTTTAAGAATTCGGTATACCCTTCGCTCAGAAGGGAACCAATGGGATCGCGACTCGCGAGTCGAGAAGAAATTTCAATTTTTGTGAGCTGCTTGCTGTTTGTGCCAGCAGCATACATATATTTTTGTGGGAAGAGAGCAGAGAGTAAAAAGCATGGGGCAGAAAGAGAAAGAGAGCAAGGGAATGAGCGGCACATACCATGCCTTTTTTGAAAATCGACCGTCACCGTCGAGCGCTCGAAGCGGAATGATTTTGCCATCAGCAATTTTTCTCTCCCGACCCTAAAAGTAAAAACCCGAGCAAATACGAAGTTAGGGGGTTCTAAAATCAAAAAATAAGTGTGAACATTAATTTGTTCCAGTTGTCCAGTCTATGTGTTGTATGGTTAGTGGTTATGCACATCAACACTTTCATACCCTTTTCACAAATAATCATAAAAACGCAAACATTTTGCATGAGGATGGCAAATCAGTTTAAGAATTCGGTATACCCTTCGCTCAGAAGGGAACCAATGGGATCGCGACTCGCGAGTCGAGAAGAAATTTCAATTTTTGTGAGCTGCTTGCTGTTTGTGCCAGCAGCATACATATATTTTTGTGAGAAGAGTGCAGAGAGTAAAAAGCATGGGGCAGAAAGAGAAAGAGAGCAAGGGAAAGAGTGGCACATGTCATGCATTTTTGGAAAATCGACCGTCATCGTCGAGCGCTCGAAGCGGAATGATTTTACCATCAGCAATTTTCTCCCCCGACCCTAAAAGTAAAAACCCGAGCAAATACGAAGTTAAGGGGGTTCTAAAGTCAAAAAATAAGTGTGAACATTAACTTGTTCCAGTTGTCCAGTCTATGTGTTGTATGGTTAGTGGTCGTATATAATTTATCTTCGTAGAATCTATATTTTTAAATTCTTATACTATTAAAATATCATCGTAATCAAGGCTTTGTACTTTGTACCATTTTACTAGGGCAATTTAATAAAAAGTATTTTGTGAACCAGAGCAAGCTGTTCAATTCAGAAGTGGTTTGCATCCCTCGTTTTTCTTGATTGTTTGGCAGCAAACAAATTCAAAACGTTATTAACCTATTATTATTAAGAAATATTGGTCCAGTGGGTCGTTTTAAGTTTTAGTTTAACTTTTAACTAAGCAGTAATTTTTAGCATATGAATGGAGGAATTCCATCTAAGAGGACAACTAAGAACCGCTTAGCTGCTTTATTCAAGCATTCGTCCGACAGCTGTTTTTAATTTTTGTATTATTTTTTGTTTCAGAATCCCGAACTCGCACATCCCACATAATTGCCATATATATATCCAATTGTACAGGGCAGTATTGTATTAATAAGTAGAAGAACAATGCCTTACTCGAACAAAAACACAAATCGCAATAATCTTGCAAACGAATTCAAGGGTCTAATCTCACAGCTCAGGGAGGGCGTACATCCCAAGGACTCGCAAGAATTGTTGGGTAAGTAAGAAAACTCACACTACTAGCCAAATATATCATAGCTGACTTACCATTTATCAGATCGATTGGTGCCCCTCGCTTTGCAGTATATTCGCAAATGCCACGATATATTCAATAGTGCGCCGCCATTGCCAGAGATAATTTGCTTGGACAAGATTATGACAATATTGGAGTCGAATCCAATGTGGGGAGACGAGGACAAGCCTGGCTCCGTGTTTCACGAACATTACGTCGTGGCATCCTGTGAGGTGAGTTGTAGGATAACGCACACATGACCATCACATATTCTTACTTATGAGAATATGTTGTTATAACCTAAACTGACTAAAATGTGAATTCAGGGGAGGTTGTGTTCTCAAAATGGATGTAACAATATATATGTATTCTATATATTACTAATGAAAATCAAATATTCTTTCTGTCCAAAAGGACATCAGCAAAAACTTAGAGTACTTAATGTATTATTAAACATGAATGATAATCGTTTAAAGTCGATATCAAGATTTAGTTATATAAACTCGCATCAGACTTACTTATTCTCATAACGTATACAGAGATAAGCAATACTTTCAGAACAATAGGGTATTTCCTAGTCAAACTATCTAATTTGCATTTGGTTTTGTCTATTTCTTTTTTAGATTGAAGATCATCGTATGCGAGATCTGTTAGCAAATCTCATACTGTTCAGTCTGGAAAATGATACGTCGTATGTAAAGTCGGATTATGGACAGCAGACGTCAAGTCAGAGGTCTAGGACGGACTTCACGAGCCGCAACTCGACCATTCTTCACTCGAATACCATCAGCCCCAATGGCAACAAAAATGGCGTTTCCGTGAAGCCCAGCAGCTATGACTCGACACAGAATAGCGTTGGACTGGGCAGCGAACCATTGCCCAACTACGTTCTGGAAATAGCAAATCAAAATAGCATCAATACCGATCACAATGTGGTGCAGAATGCAATCTACTCGTTTCTGGGCGTGCAGGGAAAGTATCTAAAGAAAGATGTTATTACAGGACGCTTCAAGCTTGATGCGGTCAGCATGCAGTCCATTTCGTGCGTGCAGGCTGGCATGCTTCTACGCCTGTCCGAGCTGGGCTATTATCATGATAGGATCACCAAGTTCTCTAATACAATGACCGGCTATAATGCCATGGGCAGCATGGGTCAAGCGTTCATGGCTAAGCTGAAGCTAGAGTTAAGTGAATTTCATGGCCAGGTGGCGCTCTTGCAGGACCAGCTGAACGTTTTTCGGCAATCGCAGTTGCGAGACTATGTCGATCGCGATCAAAGCTGGCTGGACAGACAACCTGACCAATTGACTCTATTCAAGCTGCTCTGCTGGTACATGCAGCCACTGCGTCGCATGCAATGGCTAACCAAAATCGCCGATGCCTGCCAGCTGAAGAAGGGTGGCGACCTGGCATCCGTGATTTATACATTTCTGAACAACGGCGATCCCATGGTCAACATGTTGGCCACTGATCTGTTGACCGTAAGCTGTGGCCCGTTGGTGCGTATGATCTCAAAATGGATGCTCGAGGGTGGCATCGAGGATAGCCACGGGGAGTTCTTTATCGAATCTCTTGACGAGGTCGGCGCCGATCGACTGTGGCACGATAAGTTCCGCTTACGGCACAGTATGTTGCCCAAATTTGTCACGCTCGAGCTAGCCGATAAGATACTTAAGACTGGCAAGAGCATTAACTTTTTGCGGGAGATATGCAAGGTGGAGGAAGCTGTCAAGGATCGCAAGGAGCTGAAGTTTGTCATTGATAATCATGGTAACTCCACATTAAATCATATCAAATACATTAATCTTCCTAATCTCTAACTCATTATGACTCGAATTCCTTTCAGTTTCTCACATATTCTCATTTGTGCCGGATACGACCTGGCATGCGGCCATTGAGACATGCTATTCGCAGACCTCCAAACATGTGCTGGATATTATGGTTGGCCCCCACAAGCTATTGGATCATCTGCAGGGCATGCGGCGTTATCTGTTGCTTGGTCAGGGTGACTTTGTTAGCATATTCATTGAGAATATGAAGTACGTGAAAGATCGAATTCCAAAACATTTTCATATATTTACTTGATTTGCTTTTGAAGGGATGAGCTAGAGAAGATTGGCACCGAAATTTACTCACATGATCTCTCTGCTATGCTGGATGCCGCTTTGCGCTGCACCAACGCCCAGTACGACGACCCAGATATACTCAATCACTTAGACGTTGTGGTCAAAACGCCATACCCCGGCGATTGCGGTTGGGATGTCATCTCATTGCAATACACGGTGCGTGGACCGTTGGCTACTATGCTGGAGCCCGCAATGCCCACATACAAGGCGCTATTTAAGCCGCTTTGGCGCATCAAGCATATGGAATTCGTATTGTCTACGAAAATTTGGAAACTACAAATGGGCAATGCCAAGGTGAGTGTTTTTGAGCTTATGAGCTAGATTGATCGCAAGTAGAGGCAAGTGGAGATGCAAGGAAACAGTCTACCCTTATAGGTACAACGATTACAGGGTATACGTGTAATAAAGAAGACCAAATGCTAATTGTAAACTTTAAGCCCCCACCTCACAACTTAAAATTAAGTTGTTTTGTTAGGGATAAGATTAGACCGCAATCTAATCCGTGTCGTTGAAAAGTGGTGCACACTTGCCATTGACGGTATAAGTTATGATAAGGGCTAGGCTATCGGTTTCTGGGTATCGGGTGTAGGTTTAAAGTACACATTCCTGTTCCACATTTAATGCTATATATATATATATATATATATACATACGGAAATAATAGGTCAGGCACAAATTCCTCTTCCAGGATTATGTATTATTTTCTAATTACACATAATATAAACATACAAAAAAATATAAAAAACAGTAACACATACATTGTGGAAATGCGACGGAGGAATCGCAATCATCATGACAACAAAAGTAATGTGCTCGTAATTACGAACGTGCGAATCGTAGTAACTGGGGGAATGTGCGTTGGTTTTTGTGAAAGCGCCAAATGACATTTGCCCGTTTACAATTTGGCATCCGTCTTAAGCAGAGGCGCCAACTTCTGGGTCAACATGATGTTACCGGCAATCTTCAACTTGCCCTTCATGAATGCTGCCTGGGGATTGAGCTTGCCGAGGGCGATGTCAACCATGTCCTCGTCGGAGACCGTCAGTGTGGTGTCGACCTTGACTCCCTGGGCGGATCCCTCATACGCGTTGGCGCTCTTGCAATCGAGAGCTGTATATGAAGTTGAGTTGAGCAATTATTTGTTACAGACAACATCAGCCGGCGCTGAAGTACACGCTTTTTGGCTGCATTTTGAACTTTGCTAATACATACACGTAATTGGCAAAGGCGAGCACGAACTCTGCGCGAATTACTTACTCCATTCCTTGGCCACCTTTCCGTCCTTGGTGATTTTGTACAGGAATACTCCATTGACAGCCTTTGCCTTGGCAGCATTGTCCTTCAGGCCATCGATGATTTTCTGGAATACGGCGTCCGATTGCAGCGACATTATTATTTTTATTGCTCTATTGAACTGCGATTTAGGTAATTTGCAAATAAAAAGTGACAGATAAGTGTGATTTGCGTCGGAATGCTTACACCTGAAACGAAAAATGTCAAATAGTGAAAAAACAATGACAATCGTTGATATTTATGTGATTTTTCTCTTCTAATTCTGCTTTTTGCTCACGTTTTCTCACACTCGATACGCAACTAATAAAAAAATCGATAGACTGTGTTGGAGTTTGCACTCTTCTTTTCTCTCTTTCTCTCTCTCTCTGCCTCACTTTAATGTGCTGTTAAATAACATAAGCACAGCTGTTGGTGATCTGTATTCGAACTGTGCACTGTACAAAGTGCGCCAACAATTTGAAGATCATAAATACTATATATAGGAGAAATAGATAAGTGTTAGATTAATGGATTTCGGTTTGCTTCAGCTAAACATTTCTTTCAATAATCAATTGGATACGAAATTATATACCTATATAATCTTTAATATAGTAGCAATCAATTAACATATACATATAGACCTGATTTAATTAGTGTTTATAAAATTTATTGTGCTCAGCAAATCAATATTTAATTGAGATTAAAGCTACTGTGCGTTCTCAAGTTTCTCCGGATCAAGGCCGGCCTTCTTCATCTGAACGGCAATGGAGAATAGATAGTCATAGCACTCCGACCTGCAAGAATATATATTAATTATTTCATCTTTATTTAGCTCGTTACGCACATAGTCTTGGCTTTCTCCCACGTCTGACCCCATACGTAGACGCCGTGACGACGTACAAGTACAGCACTACATCCGGGATATTCCATCATTGCCGCGTACATTCTGTCCGCAAGGTCTCGTTCGTGAGGCGTATTCTCGATGATGGGGACGACCAGCTGCTCGTCGTAACGCAAATATCGCTTATCAGCATCATCGTAAACGCCCTAAAAAGAAAGATTTGAAAAGCTAAGTACAGAACCACACTGATAGCATAGCTACGGCACCTTAATCATTTCCAAATGTGTGCAACGAAACGCTTTGCCTGGCCACAGCAGCGTGGCCATAACAGCGTGCTGGGAATGTGTGTGGATAACTGCGGCGGCATTGCGATGCCTGTAGGCTAGCATGAAGAGCGGCGTGCATTGGCTCTTTTTTAGGCCCTTAATCTCTGGCGGCAATTGCAAGTCCTTGCCATCAATGTTCTGCACGAACAGATCTTCTGGCTGCATGCGCTCCTTCTGAACGCCCGACGGTGCGATAAAAATTTCATTGCTATTTCAAAAGGCAGTCAAAAGAGTTACCTTAATTTGTGTGTGGCAATATGTATTCTTGTTGGACTTGCTTGTATTTAATGCTCATGCCGCCGCCTGTGCCGGTGACCCAGCCTAGGTGATAGAATTGGGTGCATAATGCTGGTATTAAGCGACGTGGGTGCTCGGCTGGCAAATCCTTAAAAATTGACAAAGCCATAGGAACGTAGCGAATCTGATAAGAGTGTAGCAATGTGCGTATTTGCAATAACATATGCAAACAATTGATTAAAAAAAAGTCTGCGATTATTTATCGCTGTTATTGCTATCGATAGGACTAAATTAAAATACTAAGTTTTTATATACTAGTTCACTGTATTAGAAATTAAGATTCAAAATTTCCGATAATTAGAATTAGTACTGGAATTAGTACTGATACTGATGATCCTCTATATATGCTTGAATTTATTCAGCAATATTTCTATGTGATATTCTTCTATTTTAAAGTCTCAAAATATATTTTTCAGGCACTGCGCTCGATGCACGAAGAGATTTCCAAAGCCACCTACAGATTGCACCTGTTCACATCGGAAATTATGCACTTTGTTCACCAAATGCAATACTATGTGCTCTTCGAGGTGATCGAATGCAATTGGGTGGAACTGCAGAAGCGAATGCAGCAGGCGAAAGCTTTGGATGATATACTCGATGCACACTCCAAGTTCTTGCAGGCGATCAGCATTGGGTGCTTCGTGAACACCTCGACGAATATGGAGAGTCATCTGGAAGTGGTTTATGAGAATATCATTTCGCTGGAAAATTGGCAGGATAACTTTTATAAGGACTGTTTCGCAGAATTGGAGGCACGCGAAAAAATGCAACAGGCAATTGCTGAATCCGAAGCGACCGGACACTATGGAGTTACCACAGAGCAGAAGATGGAACGCGACCAGGAGCGCAAGATATTCGAGCAAAAGATCTTAACATCCTGTCGGACACTTGAAGGCTTCGCCGGCTCCTATGGCAAAGCAGTTGGCGGTTTTTTGCTGGCCCTCAACTCCAGCGATGATCACAATCTGCAGCTGTTCGGCACCCGTTTGGACTTTAACGAATATTACAAGAAGCGAGACACAAACCTGAGCAAGCCGCTAACCTTTGAACACTGGCGCCTGAGCAATGTATATGGCTACTCCAAAAGCCACATGGCAGGTCGCTACAGTATGTATCCACAAACAGCTCCACAGTTCGGTCATCAGGGTTATACGTCGTTATCCTGGGACTAACAATCAATGAACCCGCAACCACACCAGCCCAATACCAACAACAACAACAACAACGACAACAACAATTGTTTGAATAATCTACAATGTGAGCAAATAATTGCTTTAGCTCGACGATCACGTATGAATGTCTTGGCCTCTAATTGTTGCGATGTCCTATAGATCGCAGCTGTTTCTATTATAATTTCATTAGATAAACTCAAATATTTATCCACTGCACGCTAGCTACCTGGATCTAAAAAAAAATTAATAATAATATCTCTATGAAAGTATTCGTTTACTTATTCAAGTCTTAAATGAAACGTAAGTAAGTAATAAAGAACACGAAAAGTTTTATTTTACTCTTATGGAATAAGGCAGAATTGCTTGTTTTTCCAGAAGTACTTGAAATCTCCAAATTATGTTGTATTAAATTGAAACATTCTGCGCGTATTTTGTGTCCAGTTTTATCTATGTATCTGCACATCCAACAATGTCGCCTGCGTCAAAATATCTGTTTTATCAGATATAAAATGTTAATGATATCGAACGACTTTGTTAATTATAAATTATATAATACGATTACATTTAAACAATAAGCAAATTTTTAGAGCAATGCCATATGAAATGATGTATATGATTGAACTATTTGAAACAATTTTAGATGTTAAGATATTAAAATCAATCCCACAAATTCCAAATAAATGGTTACGTATTTTAAAATTTAGTTGCAAGACTTTGTAAATACCAGTTCTATAAATGTAACGAAAAATAGGCGAAAATGCATCCCCAACTGGCTACGACCACTAACCCATACAACACATAGACTGGACAACTGGAACAAGTTAATGTTCACACTTATTTTTTGACTTTAGAACCCCCTTAACTTCGTATTTGCTCGGGTTTTTACTTTTAGGGTCGGGGGAGAAAAATTGCTGATGGCAAAATCATTCCGCTTCGGGCGCTCGACGATGACGGTCGATTTTCCAAAAATGCATGACATGCAGGGATGCCAAGTCAAAATTTGAGAAATACGTAGCCAGGCTCCAAAATCTACGTGTTTTTCCGTAGCAAAATTTTGCAGAAATACGTAGATCTACGTACTTTTTTTAAGCTTAAAAACAGTAAAAAAAACTAACAAATTATACATATTAATTTATGGAACTGGAAACAGTTGCCCCAAATTGTAGCTTTGCTTTCAAACTATTGTTGAATATTGTCGCTGGATTTGAAATCATCCTCAAAGGAAAACCTATTTTGTAACCAATTCTCATCGTTGACGAAATCAATCTTTAGAATTTCTTCATCAGGTAATAATAAAAACTCAGATTTTAGAAAGCACTCAACTATTGTCTTGTAAACTGCAAGAACATTTTCGTAGAACAAATACAATTTTGGACTTTCTGACTGCATTTCCTTGTTTAAATTGTTGAAATACAGCAGCACAAATTTCAGAAACTCCAAATACAATTTTGTCTTCGAATCTAAGCATATTTAGAGAAACGGCTCTGCAGATTTTAGCTGGGCATTGAATGCAGCTGTTTGAAAGTAAAGGTTTAACGCAGGAAGTTGTTCTTACAGCTTTTTAACTACTTAAAGCAGAGATAGTTTGATACCTTGTTTGTAACGAAAGACTGAAACTCCTTATAGTCTCCGATACGTTTTGGGCTTTTTGATATGAAGTTATAGACATCTCTTGCAAATCCTTCCACTTTTTTTTTTTTTTTTTTGCAATTTTTTGCAAGCTTAAGATGCGCAATTTCGACACATATTGTAAAGAGATTGTAAGCGATGCCAATCTTTTTTGCAATTTAGCGCTGCTTGCCTATTGAAAACAGCATTCGTAAACATATTGAAAACGGAATTTAGTGCTGCTAATCCAATATAAATCATACATATTTTTTTTTTAATTCATAATATATTGATTTTACCCAAAAATTTTAGTTTTTAGGGTATTTTGCAATATTTTTAAAAAGTACGTAGTTTTAGTCTCTTCACACGTAGGTACGTAGATCTCTTTCAAAATACGGAGATCTACGTAAAAAGACGGAGGGTTGGCAACCCTGATGACATGTGCCGCTCATTCCCTTGCTCTCTTTCTCTTTCTGCCCCATGCTTTTTACTCTCTGCTCTCTTCTTACAAAAATATATGTATGCTGCTGGCACAAACAGCAAGCAGCTCACAAAAATTGAAATTTCTTCTCGACTCGCGAGTCGCGATCCCATTGGTTCCCTTCTGAGCGAAGAGTATACCGAATTCCTTAACTGCTTTGCCATGCTCATGCAAAATGTTAGCGTTTTTATGATTATTTATGGAAAGGGTATGAAAGTGTTGATGTGCATAACGAATATTATTTCCCTATGACCATACACACACACATTTACACTTCCTCCCTATATGTGTAAGCATTTATGTGCCAGTGTGCGATACACTTGCTGCATGTAACAATTCTAATTTCCCAGCGATTGCTGTGTGGTATCTGTTGTGAGTTTACACACACACATACATATGTGTACGTCTGTGATGTGATAATCACAATCGCCGAGTATCACTTGTATAGGCATTTGAATGAATGCTCTGCCTGGGGCATTTGCATGTTTTGTGCATGGGTCTCGAATATTGGGCGTGTGCCTACCTCAACTTTGAAATTAAGTAAACGATTTTGGGTTCGAATTGCAGGAAAGGTCAATTATTTTTTATTACCTGTTGATCTGTTATCATTTGTTCTTCAATATTTAGTACCTGATTTGACCCTATAGGCAAAAATGGGACATGTTATTCACATGCCTAGATATACAGGTAAAATGGCATTTTTATGCAAAAAATATGCATTCGTTATATAGTCATATTTTCCACTAAATAACAAAATATACATGTATTATGTTAAATGTTTTATTTAATTTAAATTTCTTATTCAAAAATCATTTTCAGGTTTCTTTTACTTAAATTACCCAAAATCGTTTACTTAATTCAAAGTTGAGGTAGGCACACGCCCAATATTCGAGACCCATGCACGAAACATGCAAATGCCCCAGGCACAGCATTCATTCAAATTCAAACAAGTGATACTCGGCGATTGTGATTATCACATCACAAACTTACACATATGTATGTGTGTGTGTGTAGACTCACAACAGCTACCACACAGCAATCGCTGGGAAATTAAAATTGCTACATGCAGCAAGTGTATCGCACACAGGCACATAAATGCTTACACGTATAGCAAGGAAGTGTAAATGTGTATGTGAATGTGTGTGCGTATGGAAGCTCACAGCAGCTACCTAACCGAACGAACATTAACTGCTGCTGGGGGTTCTAAAAGTGCTCTACAGGCGGCAGCAAGAATATTGCACACAAGCACATAAATGCCTACACATATAGCGAGGAAGTGTAAATGTGTGTGTGTATGGTCATCGGGAAATAATATTCGTTATGCAGATCAACACTTTCATACCCTTTCCACAAATAATCATGAAAACGCTAACATTTTGCATGAGCATGGCAAAGCCGTTTAAGAATTCGGTATACCCTTCGCTCAGAAGGGAACCAATCGGATAGCGACTCGCGAGTCGAGAAGAAATTTCAATTTTTGTGAGCTGCTTGCTGTTTGTGCCAGCAGCATACATATATTTTTGTGGGAAGAGAGCAGAGAGTAAAAAGCATGGGGCAGAAAGAGAAAGAGAGCAAGGGAATGAGCGGCACATGCCAAGCCTTTTGGAAAATCGACCGTCACCGTCGAGCGCTCGAAGCGGAATGACTTTGCCATCAGCAATTTTTCTCCCCCGACCCTAAAAGTAAAAACCCGAGCAAATACGAAGTTAAGGGGGTTCTAAAGTCAAAAAATAAGTGTGAACATTAACTTGTACCAGTTGTCCAGTCTATGTGTTGTATGGTTAGTGGTTGTATGGTTAGTGGTTGTATGGTTAGTGCTACGACCGTATTCTTGTAATATCTATCGTATAAATACCATCGAGGTAAAATCAGAGCTATGTATATCGACAGCTCGTGCGTAATCGGCAGCAATATATTTATTTATTTATTTTTTTTTTTTAGGGCCATAAACAAATAACACAACTAACTTGTAAAAAGCGACAAAAAACCAATTGCACGAAATAACAAACAAGAATGAAAACTGAGGCAAATTTCAAACAATTAAACTCTAAAATCAGAGCTATGTATATCGATAGCTCGTGCCTAATCGCAGCAATTTATTTTTTTGTAGGGCGATAAACAAATAGCACAACAAACTTGTAAAAGAGCGACAAAAAAAATCAATTGCAAGCAATAACACAAGAATGTAAACTGAGGCAATCGCAAACAATGAAACTCTAAAATCGGTTAACGATTAAATGTTAAATCGCTTACCAGAAGCAAAAAGCGTCAACGGTTTGGATTGGCAGCAAGTTTGGTGTGCATTTCGCGTTGGCAGTGATTTTTACAAGTGCAAACCCAAAAGCAACATAAAGAAAAAAAACCGAAACCGAAAAAACGAATTAAAAAATAAAAGCTACCGCTGCCGGCAGGTCTAGCATGAACCATACCGATTAAAATTCGCTTTCTCTTGGTCTTTCCTTATTTTTGAGTTGTTAAATTACAAATTCGAAGCAAACATATTGCTGCTGTGGAGGCAAACAAAATAGCAAAAATAACGAAAGCAGCGCACGCATCGACTACGACGAGGACGACGTCGACGAAATGGCGTTAAAAAAAGTGAAGGGAAATTTCGAGCGAATGTTTGATAAAAACTTGACAGACCTTGTGCGCGGAATACGAAATAATAAGGATAATGAGGTAAGTGCCGCAGCACCAAATAGTTGTTGTTCTTGCCATGGGCCAACATAACACAGTTTTTTAATTAGCTGCCTCCCAGCAAACATTTGCGATCATAAGCGAGTCGTTTTTGAGTCCTCTTTCTGATTAAAATAAGCATAAATGAGCTCATTTTCGGATCATAAATGACTCCCCCGTCGGGAGAAAAAAATACCCTAGCCGCGACTCCTCTAGATGCGTCGCTTATGACCCATTTTTATAATCGAATTCGAGTCATATTCGAGTCATATTCGAGTCATATTTCGTATCATACGCGACTCTTTTTCGAGTCTTAATTTCAACCACATGCGACTCTTTGCTGATTCGTTTTTTTATTATTACCCAAAACAAGTAATATTTTATTTAAATTAAATTCATTAAATATTTTTATTAAAAATTAAAATAAACTAAAAATTAAAAAGAACAAGTATAACTTGAACTATCATTATTATCTTTTGATTAACTATTTTATTTTTCTCCCCATTTTGATTTATTTAATTTATTTCAATAATGTTCCTGCGTTGAACTTTACATTGAATTTATAAGAATAAGAGTGATCGAAATGCACTAGCCCCGAGCTTTAAGAATTTGGAGACAAGAGAAATTAGTGAATCTCATAAGAAACCCAAATTGGCATCTTCTTTTTTTTTTAAATTAATGTTTTCCTAAATTCGAAATGGGACTTGAACCCAGGGGCCGTTGTTTCTCAAGTCACCCAGGCCACAAGCCTATCCACCGAGCCACATCCGGCTCTGGCATCTTCTTGAAAATTCAGAGTATTAGTGCAGAGCAGAAGTGAAAACAATCACTTTTCAATCCCCCGCATGCTCAATTGGCGATTGCTTTACATTTTGTTGCTGTATTTCAAATAAATCACTTTTTGATCATACAGGCGAGTCGTTTTTGACTCTTCCAAAAATCGCGCATATGATCAATCATTTTTTGATCATCCCGGGGACTCAAAAGCGACTCGCCAAATTCATTTCTTACAAAACAGTCTTCCAAATGCTAGGTGGGCTAATTCAATTTGCATTAACGTAGATGTACGTGTATATGCGTGTATGTAAGTGTGAGTGTTGCTTTCAACATCTACCAAAGCGGCGTTTCGCTGCCTCTCTCTCTCTCTCTCTCTCTCTCTCACTCTCTCTCTCTCTCTCGCTCTCTCTCGCACTCACAGCCAAAGAAAAGTCTGCCTCTGTGAAGCCGAGCTTTCTTAATGGCTTTAAGCTTATGTTTCCTCATCAAATCAAAGACATCTTTTTCTATTGCCTTGCAGCACCTTCTGTCACTCAGTTACATACATACATATACATACACGAAGTCTGGCTGACTTAATGGCTTTAATGGTAATCTATGATTTTCTGCAACAACAATTTTTAACTTTTCTACTGGTTCGGCAAACTCAATATATATATATATATATATATATATATATATATGTACATACACACATACATATGGTATATATAGCCATGGAATTGTATTTAGTTCAGCTGATAGCACAAGACATTTCCGTTGCTCCCTAAACAATTGCGATGCATCAGATTCTTTATATTATGTGTCTATCTGATTCGCTTAGCGTATCGCCCTGGGTCATGCAGATTGCTCATGAAATCTCAACATGCTATAAATTGTTGCCGCAACCAATACATGCACACATTTCATTTTATTAATAATTACATATTCATGACATATACTATGTATATACATACATTTTTTTTTTATCAGGCCAAATACATATCTCAATGCATTGAGGAGATCAAACAGGAGCTGCGTCAGGACAATATCAATGTCAAGTGCAATGCAGTGGCCAAATTAACCTATGTAAGTAAGCAGGAAAAGTGTTAAATGAGGTGGAAAGACGAGGTGGACGTCTGGACGTCTCGACAGATTTACGAATCGCGATGAGCAGCTGAAATTCCATAGCGAAGCCAAGATAAGCACTCCATTTGTTTATATTGCAATAGTTTACTGAGCGAAATAACATACTATACTGGACCGTCTGTTTTAGTCCTTGTTAGAGTCTAAATTGACAAATTTGTGTATACCACTAGTTGGACCAATTGAATCGAATGGAATTAGTCATCAATCATTAAACAAAGCGCTCGCCAATTGCGAGTCTACTGGATACGTTGCAAATATACTCTTTATTGACTTTCTATATATACACATGTTTATATTACTAGATTCAAATGCTCGGCTATGACATTTCGTGGGCAGGCTTCAACATAATTGAGGTGATGAGCTCTTCGCGCTTCACATGCAAGCGAATCGGTTATCTGGCGGCTAGTCAGTGCTTCCATCCGGACAGCGAAGTGAGTACCTGAAATGCCAATGAATGAAATGCCAAATGGAAATGCTACCTATATGCAATTATAGCTGCTGATGCTTACCACGAATATGATACGCAAGGACCTCAATTCACAGAACCAATACGATGCTGGCGTAGCTTTAAGCGGGCTTAGCTGTTTTATATCGCCAGACTTATCGCGTGATCTGGCCAATGATATTATGACACTGGTAGAGTGTATATATTCGAAAGAGATGTTCGATTTGAATCAATTATTTTGCCAATTACAGATGAGCTCGACCAAGCCGTATCTTCGCATGAAGGCTGTACTGATGATGTATAAGGTGTTCTTGCGCTATCCCGAAGCATTGCGACCCGCGTTCCCCAAATTGAAAGAGAAACTCGAGGATCCAGATCCAGGTGCGTCGCAAGCTCATATCTATACACATATATATATGCATTCTTTTCCATTAACTATGATGTTATATTGCTAGGCGTACAATCTGCTGCGGTCAATGTCATATGTGAGCTCGCGCGCAAGAATCCAAAGAACTACCTGCCCTTAGCGCCGGTATTCTTCAAGCTAATGACCACGTCAACCAACAATTGGATGCTGATTAAAATAATCAAGCTGGTGAGTATTTGCAGTGCCGCATTTGCAATTAGATTCCAGTTTATTGTTTTCAAAAAAAGATAATATATTAACTGTTTTGCTGTACAATAATATGTATACGAACTGAATATTTGTCTATCAACAAGTTAATTAACACAACTCCTACTCCTCCACTCCCCTACCTGTCCACAAATCGAATCGAAATATGAAAACAAAAAATGGCAAAATAAAAAAAAAATAATAATAATAAACAGTTCGCGAGCCTCACAACAATTGAACCGGCGCTGGGACGTAAATTGACTCAGCCCCTTATTGAAATTATTTCCAGGTTTTTATCGGCTCGCTTTTATTAATTGAAGCAAGAAGTCACATATCAAGAAACATATTTATAAATCTAAAAAAAAAAAAAAAAAAAAAAAAACAAACAAACAAAAAACAGCACGCACTTTAAATATATCATTTCTTAGTTTGATTTTCTTCTCTCTTCTTAACGCATTTCTTGGTTCCACTTCATTTGCATCTCAAGTTTCGCTTCAGTTCGTTAGATCCCTCACAATCATATGAAATCCAATTTGAAAATATTTATTGGACAATTTTGCTACACCCAAAAACATAATTTCAACTGTAAATGTTGTTATCGGAATAATGATTTTCATATTCCAATGCACACGTATATATATACGTATACATCTGCCTATATATATATATATATATATATATATATATATATATATATATATATATATATATATATATATATATATATATATATATATATATATATATATGTATGTATGTACATGAGTATATGTGTTTCAGCTGCGCAGCAGGAATATTTGATATACATAGTTAAATTCGAATAGTGTTGCTTGCTAAGGCTGTTTAGATTTAGGATTGGAAACTTTTTCAATAACTATTTGCATATATGCCTTAATAATGCTAACGATTCCTTCTCTTTAAAGCAGAAGCACATATTTGTCAATATCTACATATATGTATATACATACATATATGAACACTTGCTGTTCCAGAGACGAATCAGATTACATTTAAATTTTTTAAAGACATGCTTTTTTATATACATATGTATATTTTATAAATCTATGATTTATTTAATTTCGTTTATTTTTTTATACATAAATATTTGCCCGTTCGTAAAGTCCTAGTCAGAGATATGCCAAATTCGAGGAAACCAAACTGATAGTTCTAGCCTAAATAAATACAGTGAGTCAAAAAAGTATTGGCACACTTGAAAAATCTAACTTCTATATGCTGTAACTTTTTTTTGAACACAGCTATAAATAAATGATAAACGGTATTTATTAAAACGATTTATTATAAGAGTATTCAACAAAAAAAAAAAAATTAAATTTCTACTTTGGTTCCTTTGCATTATACTAAAATATAAATAAAGGCACAAATTTACATCAAAAAAGTATTGGCACATCAGGCGTAATCAGTGTTCTCCATCGTCACTGAATCACCCTAATATTTTGTTGGCCCTCCGTTTGACTGAATAACAGCCTGCAAACGTCTCTTCATGCCACTTATAAGTTTCGACGTTTCGTGAGTGCTGATTTTGGTCCATTCAGCGCGTAGGGCCTCTTTTAGAGAATCCTTTGAGGTTATGTGGTGAGATCGAATCTTTCGCTCCAGTAGGTGCCACACATGCCACACATGGATAGGATTCAAATCCGGAGATTGGGGCGGTGTTTTGAACTGCTTGCAATGGTATATGAGCCACTCCTGTACAAGATAAGACGAATGTTTTGGGTCATTGTCTTGCTGAAACTGCCAACCGGTGCCACTGAGACCCAGTTTTTGAACACTTGGACTTAAATTCTCTTTGACAATGTCTCTGTAAACATTTTTGTCCATAGTGTCATCTATAAAAACGAGATTTCCAACTCCAGAGGCAGCAAAATACCCCCAAACCATCACATTACCTCCACCGTGTTTAACCGTTTTGAACAAGTTATTTTCCTGAAGCTCTTTGTTAGGTTTCCGCCAGATTTTTTGCACTCCATCAGACCCAATGAGATTAAATTTAGACTCGTCACTAAAAATGATTGTGTTCCAAAATGAATCAGGCTTATTTACGTGTTGTTTGGCGAATTCTAGCCTCTTTTTCTTGTTCACCTTAGAAATAAAAAGCCTAGGAGCACGACCATGATACCCGTACTTATACAGGGTATTTCGAACAGTTTGTGGGGTTAAATTACTGTCAAAAGATTCCTGTAAGTTCTCGCATAATGTCACAGCCGAAGTATGTGGATTTTGGACAACTGTGGACACCACAATCCGTTCCTGGCGTTCTGTTAAAATTTTAGGCCGGCATGATCTGCGTTCTGGAGCAATTTTTCCCGTTTGTGTGTAATGCATTATAATATTTTTCACACTAGACCCTGGTCTGTCTACAAGTTTGTCAATTTCATGATATGATTTATTCTCTAAATAGAATTTAATTATTAATTTCCGTATTTCCAAAGAAATTTCTGCACCTCTAGCCATTTTGCTCATGATCTCTTAAATTTCCGATTAGAAGTAATTGCAAACACATGCAAGAAGTGATTGCAAACACATGCAAGAACCGAAACGAAGCAAAGCACAAAAAAGGAATGAAAAACAAGTAAGAAAACTCTAGTCGAGAGTGCTCGACTAGATAATACCCTGAACCCAATTTTAATAAAATAAAATAATAATCTGTACTGTGGTTTGGTTTTTTGTAATTATCTTGAAAATGCATAAATTTTAGTGCTGAAAATGGCAAAAAACTTCTTTATTTTGACAAATAGTTAAATATATTGCTCTTGATTAGTATTAAAATTAATCCGTTTTCAAGATGTTTACAAAAAGCCAGTGTCGAACGTGACAAAAAGTTGACTTTTCTGGAGAATTACCCATATGGATAAATCAGAAAGTATACATAAGAATGTATGCGTGTAACGTTCAAAATGTACATACATATGTATGTACATGTATACATTGCATTACCAAAAAAAACAAGTAAGAAAACTCTAGTCGAGAGTGCTCGACTAGATAATACCCTGAACCCAATTTTAATAAAATAAAATAATAATCTGTACTGTGGTTTGGTTTTTTGTAATTATCTTGAAAATGCATAAATTTTAGTGCTGAAAATGGCAAAAAACTTCTTTATTTTGACAAATAGTTAAATATATTGCTCTTGATTAGTATTAAAATTAATCCGTTTTCAAGATGTTTACAAAAAGCCAGTGTCGAACGTGACAAAAAGTTGACTTTTCTGGAGAATTACCCATATGGATAAATCAGAAAGTATACATAAGAATGTATGCGTGTAACGTTCAAAATGTACATATGTATGTACATGTATATATACATACATATGTATGTATGCATTGTCAAAAAAAAAATAATAATAGATGGCGCTTATATTAGTTGAAATTCGAAAAATTTTATATTATTAAATATTAAAAATAGACCCAACAAATAGACGTTCCTCGATTAACACGCATCACCTTAATTAACTCAGACCCTTCATAATTGTAAAAGAAATATATCAATGCCACTCAAAGCTGTATGTATGTATGTATGTATGTATGTATGTATGTATGTATGTATGTATGTATGTATGTATGTATGTATGTATGTATGTATGTATGTATGTATGTATGTATGTATGTATGTATGTATGTATGTATGTATGTATGTATGTATGTATGTATGTATGTATGTATGTATGTATGTATGTATGTATGTATGTATGTATGTATGTATGTATGTATGTATGTATGTATGTATGTATGTATGTATGTATGTATGTATGTATGTATGTATGTATGTATGTATGTATGTATGTATGTATGTATGTATGTATGTATGTATGTATGTATGTATGTATGTATGTACAGTGGCTCACAGCTTATTTGACCCACCGTCAAATAAAAAATTCAAATGCTTATATTTATGAAACGAATAGAGATTTTTTAAAAATTTAAACGCACATTTGTTTATTAATATTTTTAAAAATAAAAAACAAAATTCATTTATTCATTCTTAATGAAAAAACAATAACAAAATTATAAAAACTAAATCATTTCAGCTTTTTAAGCTCACAGCTTATTTGACCCACTCGAGATTATACACAGTATGTTTAAAATTAAGGCTAGTTTTAATAAATTTAATATTTGGTATGGCCCCCATGTTGATCTATAACAGCTTTAAGTCTTTTAGGAATTGATTCCACCAATTTTTTTGTGGTTTCTGACCCGATTTTCCCCCACTCCTCCATTAATGCAATTTTTAGGTCATTTTTGTTGGAAATATTTCGGGACCTGATATTGGCGTCTAAAATGGCCCATAAATTTTCAATCACATTGAGGTCTGGTGACTGTGCTGGCGGTTTGAGGTTATGCGGGCAGTTCCATATCAGCCAAGACTGAACAATACCCGATGTGTGTTTTGGGTCATTGTCCTGATAAAAAGTGAAATTATTTCTTATGGCGAGATCTTCAGCACTTTGGATAAGATTTTCTTTTAAAATATTTAAGTACATATTTTTATCCATTGTACTTTCAATAAAAGCCAGTCTACCGACTCCTGAGGCAGACATACAGGCCCAAACCATCACAGATCCTCCACCATGCTTAACTGTGGGTTTTAGATGCTTGTCTTGCAGCTCGGTATTCGCTTTCCTCCAGACGTATGGCCTTCCATCCGAGCCAAAAATGTTAAACTTAGACTCGTCAGCGAAAATAACTTTATCCCAATAGCTACTGTCCTTGTTAACATACTCTTTGGCGAATCGGAGCCGGCTTTCCTTATTTTTCTTATTGATAAATGGCTTCTTGCGAGCAATTCTACCATGTAAATCATGGTGGCGGAGAATGCGACGAATGGTTTCTGCACTGCTTGACTTGCCCAGGTGTTGCTCAATCTGACTAGCTAGTTTTGGAGCAGACAAACTCGGATTTTCTTTAATTTGGCGCACAATATGTCGCTCATCTGTTTCATTGAAAATTTTGTTCGGAGCACTTCTACCCTTATTTACCACTCTATTTTCAAAAACAAATCGGTTTATGATATTTTTTACTGTAGATTCCGGTAAATTAACAAATTGAGCTATTTTGCGCCGAGAAATTCCATTTTTGAAGTGGTTTAGCACCAACTCCCGTTGCTCTATGGTTGTGCGCTTTCCCATTATTGCAAACACGTCCTTCTCTCACAAAATTCAATTTAAAATTGTGAAACTGCTACAAATTATCTTTGCGAATGCAATGATCAAAACAAAAACCCAAAAAGAACCGCTACTTTCCATTCTAAACGATCGTAACGGCACATTAAACAGCTTGGGTCAAATAAGCTGTGAGGTTGAAATCATGAATTATTTTGGTTATTGTTATTTTGCTATTGTTTTTGTTTAAAAAATGAATAAATGAATTTTGTTTTTTATTTTTAAAAATATTAATAAACAAATGTGCGTTTAAATTTTTAAAAAATCTCTATTCGTTTCATAGATATAAGCATTCGAAATTTTTATTTGACGGTGGGTCAAATAAGCTGTGAGCCACTGTATGTATGTATGTATGTATGTATGTATGTATGTATGTATGTATGTATGTATGTATGTATGTATGTATGTATGTATGTATGTATGTATGTATGTATGTATGTATGTATGTATGTATGTATGTATGTATGTATGTATGTATGTATGTATGTATGTATGTATGTGCGCCCGCAATGCGTCTTTCTGTGTCGCTGCCTTGCTTGCTGCGCCACATGGGTTTTGATGAGAAAACTTTATAGACTAATAATTCTGTTTCTAGATGGACAATCGTATTGATATGTTCAGATTAAGATTATGATATTCATATCTATATGCTAAACCAAACTGCATGTCTCTAGTATTTGAAATGAATTTTTTACACATTTGGGGGTGTGGGGGCGAATCGGGGACCGGAATACAAAATCTGACAAAAACCGAAATTGTATTAAATTAGTATCTATATATATGCAGAAGACTTGGAGACTCTAACTCTAAAGATTAATTAGCTAGAATTTTATAACTGGTTCCCGATAAATTCGTTTATCGATATCTTTGCAAATATACAAGTTATCGAATTTCTAAAGCTAGGTACACACGATGCAAACAATTTGCAGCAAGTCAAAAACAATTTGCAGCAAAAGCTTGCACAACTGTTCACACCAATGCAAATATTGCATGCAAATTACTTGCTGCAATACATTTTTGTTTTGCACGCAAACGTTTGCATGGCTATTTCGTGCAATATATTGCGTGAATGTCTACACGTGTTTTCATTTTTTGTTTGCATTGCTTGCAAGTGACACTCATTTGCAAGTTCTGTTGTTTGGAAAAAGTCAACGAATAACGACGTGTTTATATTATGTCGGCATAAAAATCGAGAGCTGCTTCTGTTGCTATATTAGCCATTTTGATAAAACGTAAAAAAGGGAGAAAAGAGTTACAACTTGGCATTGAAACAAACTATTACAATTTTTTTTCGCATGTCAGTCAGTGATTTCAATTTTTTATTAGAAAAAGTAAAAAACTACATAACTAAAAAGATACTGAAATGCGTCCTGCGATTCCACCAAATGTACCTATTCAATATAATTAACATTTTTATGAAATTTAATTAATATGTTTATTGATGTAATTTTGTTGTTTACAGCTGATTCATATCATTCTCTGATAAATTTAAAAATTTGTTTGTGTCGCCTGATGGTGAAGTGTCATGGCAATATAAACATATATGAAATAAGCAATTACTCTGATATTTTCAATAAATTGTATTTCTTACCAAATTTTTAATTTTATAATTATTTCCGTCGTCATTTTTAATGAATTTAGGCGCTTTGTTTGCTGCAATATTGCCTCTGCAAGCAAACATCACATGCAACCATGCAAACAACTGGCGCAACCAACTTAACGTCAAAATTCTCTATTCAGACGGCAAGCAATAAAACTTGCCGCAAACAATTTTTTGTTTGCAGCAAAATGTTTGCACTCGTGTTCAAACGTGCAAATTTGATTGCAGCAATCAACTTGCTGCAAATTGTTTGCATCGTGTGTACTTAGCTTAAAACATACTCGTACTGCGCGTGCAATAAACGGACCTAACACAAAAGAATGAACTCTCTAGCTTTTGTATCTTCGGAAATCGACGCGTTCAAACATACAGACAGACGGACAGACGGACATGGCTATATCAACTTTTCTCGTCACCCTGATCAAGAATATATATACTTTATGGGGTCTGCCACGCCTCCTTCTGCCTGCTACATACTTTTAACAAAACCATTATACCCTGATTTCCCATTTTCAATGGGTTCAGGGTATAAAAATAAATAAAAACTTTTTGAAATTTATCTAAAAATGGTTAAAACGAGTGAGATTAGTTTGGAGACCAGATCGGCAATAATAACAAAATTTAACGCTGGAATAAAAATAAAAGACATTGCAAATGAATATCAGGTGTCTCGGCAAATCATCTACTATTAAATTAATAAATTTAAGAAACACAACACATTGAAAAACTTAAAAAGGACCGGTGTCAAACGTAAAACCAAGTTGAAAGATGACCGAATCATTCTACGCGAATTTAAAAAAAATATATTTCTGAAGCCTCGACAGGCAGCAGACCTATATAATTCGACAGCCAAAACACCAATTAGTGAGGGAACCATCCGTCGACGCTTAAAGGACGCAAAATTCCAAACAATACGGTCTAAGGATGTGCCATGCATCACAAAAGTTAATAAGCAAAATAGGCTGACCTTCGCAAAGGAACATGTGAACAAACCAATTGAGTTCTGGAGAAGCGTTTTATGGACGGATGAAAGCTCCTTTGAGTATAACTCATCAAAAACTAAATTTTTTGTGAGATTGCCCGTCGAACAAAGGAAAAAGAGACGGCCCGTTTGCCAAAAAGTGAGCCATGGTGGAGGCTCAGTTATGTTCTGGGGGTGTGTTGCGTATAGTGGCCTGGGTGACTTCTTTCCTATCGACGGATCGATGAATCAAAATCAATATCTGACCACCTTGAATGATCATACATTCCCTTCCGGTGATCGGCTCATCGGCGAATCATTATTTTGCAGCAGGATAATGCCCCATGCCACAAATCCCGCATGATAACAAATTTTCTGATTGCTGTTGTTTTGAACTGGCCTTCTCAAAGTCCAGATGTAAATATAATAGAAAGCGTCTGGTCTCTTGTGAAACGCAAAAGAAAAGTTTCGTTAAATAAAACTCGAGAGGAAACAATTTCTGAGCTCACTTCCCTTTGGGAAGAGATATCTCCAGAGATTCTTCATAACTCGGTTGATTCGGTGCCAACACGAATCCAAAAAGTCATTGAAGCTAGAGGAGGTTACACGTTTTATTGAATACTACTCGATTGCATAACTTTTGTTTAGTTTAAAATTTGCTTTCTCACCATTATAAGCTTTGTCAAAATAATTATGCCATACTCTTAAACTAAAATTAATTATCATATTTCAAATTTAAAACATAGAATATTTCTTTGTCTATTTTTGAGTTTGTATTAAGTCTATATATAATCTGAAAATTAACTAGATTTTTTGATGATGCCATTTGAAAATAAAACGTAAAAATAATTTGTCAAAATAATTATGCCTCGTAGTGTAGATATGAATATCATAATCATAATCTGAAGATAGCAATACGATTGTCCATCTAGAAACAGAATTATTAATCATCAAAGTTTTCTCATCAAAACTCATGCGACGCAGCAGCAAAGCAGCGAGACAGCAGCGTCTATGTGTGCGCATGGTTTTGCATGTACATGTACATGCAAATAATTTTTGGAATATTATTCGTCCGAGGAAGGGCTCAGGGGATTTCGTAGCCGAGCAGTCTCGACTACAGCTTTCTTACTTATTTGATGTCAATTTGTGCCTGTATTTATATTTTAGTATAATGCAAAGGAACCAAAGTAGAAATTAATTTTTTTTTTTTTTTTTTTTTTTTTTGAATACTCTTATAATACATCAATTTAATAAATACCGTTCATCATTTATTTATAGCTGTGTTAAAAAAAAAACTTACAGCATATAGAAGTTTGATTTTTCAAGTGTGCCAATACTTTTTTGACTCACTGTACGTATTTAGTTTTATTTGATCTTCCTTTCAATCAACATTCATTTCAGCATTTTATATTTTCAACTTTTATATTATTGTTTTTTATTTATTGGTTACTAATATTATCATCTTATTATTAGTTTTATGAATAACAAAAATTCAGAAAAAAAAATACGTTCGTATGTATGTGTACATTGTATAATTTGTTGCTTGTTTATTTTCTCTTTGCATATTTGCAGTTTGGCGCTTTAACTCCCTTAGAACCCCGGCTAGGAAAGAAATTAATAGAGCCACTCACAAATCTAATTCATAGGCAAGTTTTTATAATTAAACAAAAAAAAAAATGAAAAAAAAAAAAAAAAAAACTGGAAAGATGAAAACAAAAACAAAGACAAAAAACAAAGAAGATCGAGAGCTGTTTCATGTAAATTCAAAACAAAGAGGACAAAAAAAAAGTTGAAAAAATTAGAGTTGTCGAATATTTTAAAAATATCGTATCGATGATATTTTAAGTTTTGAAAAAATATTAAAATGATATTTGATATTCAACTTTCAAAATATCGATATATCGATATTTTTCAAACTTTTCCACAATAACTTTGCAATCCGACCAAAAAAAAAAAAAGAATAATAAGAATAACTATTTTTATACCCTGAACCCATTGAAATTGGGACATCAGGGTATAATGGTTTTTGGAAATGTAGCAGACCCCATAAAGTATATATATTCTTGATCAGCATAAAAAAATAAATAATCTGTCCGCCCGTCCGTCTGTCCGTCCGTCCGTCCGTATGAACGTCGAGATTTCGTAAACCTCAAAAGCTAGAGAGAGAGAAATTTTACATGAATACTCGTATGTTAGCTACGCAGTACGAGTTTATTTTGTTTTTCGATAACTCATTTCATTTCCAAATTATCGATAAAAAATCGAAAATTCGTCTCCATTTTTTGGGTTTTTTTGGGTATAACTTCTACAACGTTTCAGCTAGAGACTTCAACTTTATATATTTAGATAGGTATTATGGATACGCAGATTTTGTACTTTTCAGATTTTGTATGCCACTCCCCCTCCGCCCCCAATTTGCAAAAAACGCATTTCAAATACTAGAGAATTGCAATTTGGCATATAGATAGATATAGATATTCTTAATCTACACTAAAAATTTCATGAAGATCAATCATCTATAAATGGGTATAAGAAATGCTAACTGCGCAGTTGCTGTCGTGGTTTGGGGGTGGGTTGGGCTGAACTTTGGACGCTTATAACTCCATTTCTAGATAGATGATCTTCATGAAATTTTCAGAGTAGATTAAGAGTATCTAAATCTATCTATGTGCCAAATTACAAGTCCCTAGTATTTGAAATGCGTTTTTCTGAAATTGGTGGCGGAGGGGGCATGGCATCCAAAATCTGCGTATTCATAATATCTCGAAATCTCGACGTTCATACGGACGGACGGGCGGACGGACAGACAGACGGACAGGGCTCAATCAACTTATTTTTTTATGCTGATCAAGAATATATACACTTTATAGGGTCTGCGACGTCTCCTTCTGCCTGTTACATACATTTTCACAAAACCATTATACCCTGAATTCCCATTTTCAATGGGTTCAGGGTATAAAAACGCGTTTTGATATGTGAGAACCCGTCATACGACTTCGTGAGTCGCAAACAACGCATTTTATTGGCGAAGCAAGTCGCTCCAAAGGCACTTAGCTACCAGTGGCTGATCGTAATGCGATCTTCGGTAGTACTGGCATAGTGGCCTTATGAGAATTCCAAAAAATTTTCGGATTGCTTTCCCAAGAAGTTTGTGGCAAGCTGCGTTACATCACTAACCATACAACACATAGACTGGACAACTGGAACAAATTAATGTGCACTTATTTTTTTGACATTAGAACCCCATAAACTTCGTATTTGCTCGATTTTTTACTTTTAGGGTCGGGAAAGAAAAATTACTGATGGCAAAATCATTCCGCTTCATGTGCCGCTCTTTCCCTTGCTCTTTCTCTTTCTGCCCCATGCTTTTTACTCTCTGCTCTCTTCTCACAAAAATATATGTATGCTGGCACCAGTGCTGCCAGAATCTCCTAAGCAAAAATTGCTAGATTTTGAAAAAAAAGTGGCTATAAATAGCTAAAAATGTTGTGAAAATTGCCCAAAAAAAATGCTAAACCATTAAAATTTGGATATTTAACAAATATACATATGTATTTTCAAACAAAAAACAAAAAAAAAATAAAAAATAAAAATTAGAAAAAAAATTAAAAATTGAAACTAAAAAACTAAAAAGTGAAACTAAATAATAACTAAGTAATACTTAAAATATTTTCCAGCTCCTCAGCTTCACATTCAGTAGTGTACTTCTCACTACCAGTAATTTGAATCAAGTACTCATATGGCAGATCATAGTTATGACAACATTTTTCGTGTCGTTCTAGTCACGGCAATCGCCGTGTGCTGAGCAATATGCAAGGATAATGCTGCTTCCTGCGCCTCGGTTTTGGTTGATTTTCTAACAAAACTTATAAACTTTCGGCATCTTGTTCTTGTTCACCAATCACATTTAAAGAGTTATCAAACACCATAAACTAGGTTAAATACAAGTTCCGATATCTTAATCGTAAAAAAGGCATACAAAATACAAAAACACTGAAGAAAAATATAAGAATTGCTAGTTATACCCTGAACCCATTGAAAATGGAAATTCAGTGTATAATGGTTTTGTGAAAATGTATGTAACAGGCAGAAGGAGACGTCGCAGACCCTATAAAGTATATATATTCTTGATCAGCATCAAAAAATAAGTTGATCTAGCCCTGTCCGTCTGTCCGTTCGTATGAGCGTCGAGATTTCGGAAACTACAAACGCTATAGAGCTGAAATTTCACATGAACACTCGTATGTTAGCTACGCAGTACGAGTTATTTTGTTTTTTTTTTTCGATAACTCATCCCGTTTCCAAATTATCGATAAAACATCTAAAATTCGTTTACATTTTTTAGGTTTTTTGAGCATAACTTCAACATCGTTTTAGCTAAAGACTTCAAATTTATTTATTTAGATAGATATTATGGATACGCAGATTATGTGGTTTTCAGATTTTTTATCCCACTCCCCCTTCGCCCCCAATTTGAAAAAAACGCATTTCAAATACTAGAGACTTGCAATTTGGCATATAGAGAGATTTACACTTGCTCACATAACTCTGCGTACACCCAAGAAAAAATTTGTTTTTTTAAGTTTGACCATTAATAGCGCTCGATATAAACAAGATATTCCATTTTTTCTTTTTTTTTATTAGTTTCCTTAGTTATTAAACTTAATATTTAATATCACTTCATTTATGAAAACAAAAAACTAAAGCATAATATAACTATTTAAAAAAAACCCTATCAAAAAAGGGCCTTCCAAAAGTCTGCGTACATACGTAGAATTCTGCGTACAATGAGGGAATTCGCGATTACCGTTAACTTTTTCAGCTTTTTCTTTTTGTTAATTATTTTCTCGTTTACTTGCAAGCATATTTGTTCAATTTTCTGCGTTTGTCGCATTATGGTGCCGAAGGGAAAGAAGATCTCTATTGAAGAGCGTAAATTAATTTTAAACTTCGTTTGGAGGGCAAATCCTGGCGAGAAATCGGGCGATTGGTTGGCAGAACTCATTCCTCATGTCAGAGAGTGTACGACAACTACATTTCAACAGGCTTCATATGATATAAGCCACGATCTGGCCGTCCTTCGTTGTTGACAGGCAAGGAGATAAAGCGAATTGTTCAGCTAGTGCCTCCAAATCCATAGATTACTGCCCACCAAGGAAGTCTTGAAGTCGCGGAATATTTAAACAAAACGTTCTCCGATCAAACTGTTCGCCGCATTTGGAAGGGGCGGGGTATAATGGACGAATCGCCCATAGGAAGCCCCATATTTCAAAAGCAAAAAAAATAAAGAGTATGGACAAATGCCAATAAGCCCATTTCCAAGTCGACTAGCTTCTGGAACAATGTCATTTTTTGGATTCAGAGCAAGTTTTGTATATTTGGAATTAAGGGGAAGAAAATGGTTTGTAGAAAAAAAGGAGCAGAGAAACTAGTCGACAATTCGCTTTATCTCCTTGCCTGTCAACAACGAAGGACGGCCAGATCGTGGCTTATATCATATGAAGCCTGTTGAAATGTAGTTGTCGTACACTCTCTGACATGAGGAATGAGTTCTGCCAACCAATCGCCCGATTTCTCGCCAGGATTTGCCCTCCAAACGAAGTTTAAAATTAATTTACGCTCTTCAATAGAGATCTCTTTTCCCTTCGGCACCATAATGCGACAAACGCAGAAAATTGAACAAATATGCTTGCAAGTAAATGAGAAAATAATTAACAAAAAGAAAAAGCTGAAAAAGTTAACGGTAATCGCGAATTCCCTCATTGTACGCAGAATTCTACGTATGTACGCAGACTTTTGGAAGGCCTTTTTTTGATAGGGTTTTTTTAAATAGTTATATTATGCTTTAGTTTTTTGTTTTCATAAATGAGGTGATATTAAATATTAAGTTTAATAACTAAGGAAACTAATAAAAAAAGAAAAAATGGAATATCTTGTTTATATCGAGCGCTATTAATGGTCAAACTTAAAAAACAAATTTTTTCTTGGGTGTACGCAGAGTTATGTGAGCAAGTGTATATGTTCTCTCGCTACCTGCGCGATTCAGTAGTTTGTCTATTTTGTATGGTTTGAATTGTAGAGTGACTGTCAAATGAGCCTTTACGGCTTGCAGCAGTCATTTTGGCAATAATGAGGTGTATTCTGACATTGTCAATACATATTAATTTCCAAATCCACTTAAATCGTTTATAACCTGCTCAAAAATGTTTTGGGGCTATGTTACTAAATTAATTACAGTAATTTGTATTTATTAAATATGTATAAGAATAAATGCATATGTATGCATATAAACAAACATTTCATATGCATGGGCTAAGAGGATTTGAAAGTCTACAAGATCGAACAAGTCCAAGACAATTCACACAATTCTAAGGCCAAAGCCCACAAAAACAACGATCTGCAAATGTTGGGCCCTGCAATTGCTACAGGCAGCAAAAGTTTGGCACACAGTCACATAAATGCTCATACATGTAGCAAGACACTGTACATGTGTGTGTGCATGCTCATCGCGAAAAAGTAATGCCTATGCACATCAGCGCTTTCATACCCTTCCCAAAAATCATTACGAAAACACAAAAATTTTGCATGGGCATGGCAAAGCCGTTTAAGAGTTCGGCATACTCTTACTAAGAATGGCAGACGGGATCGTCGCGAATTGCCACTTGCGAACAAATTTCAATTTTTGTGGGCAACTGGCTTGTGCTCGCATAGAGTGAGATAGAGAGAGAAAAAATAGAGAGGGAGAGTAAGGCAAAATAGCGCGTGTAAAGTGCTCATATGAAAATATGACCATCCCGGCAGTGCTGCCAGAATCTCACAAGCAAAAATTGCTAGATTTGGAAAAAAAGTGGCTAAAAATAGCTAAAAATGTTGTAATAATTGCCAAAAAAAATTGCTAAACCATTAAAATGTATATATTTAACATATATACATACATATGTATTTTCAAACAAAAAACAAATAAAAATTAGAAACAACTTATTAAAAATTGAAACTAAAAAAAGTAAAAAGTGAAACTAAATAATAACTAAGTAATACTTCAAATAATTTCCAGCTCCTCAGCTTCATATTCAGCAGCGTACTACTCACTACTAGTAATTTGAATCAAGTACTCATATGGCAAATCAGAGTTATGGCAACATTTTTCATGTCGTTCTACTCCATACCTAGTCCTCACCGTGGTGGCGGATGTCAAAAAGCTTAGCGTTAATAGTTGATTTGCAATACGCATAAAAAGCTGGTGTTTGATCAGTGCAATCCTTACGAATCCATTGCTTGAACTCGTCATCTTGCAGCCAGGCATCATGAAAACTTTGCTTATAAACTTTCGGCATCTTGTTCTTGTTCACCAATCACATTTAAAGAGTTATCAAACACCATAAACTAGTTCATATAATCGAACAACTGGGTTAAATACAAATTCTGATATCTTAATCGTAAAAAAGGCATACAAAATGCAAAATCACTGAAGCAAAATATAAGAATTGCTAGTTTTATAATAAAGTTGCTGAAATTGCAAAAAAAAATAATTCAAAATTGCTAGATTTGTGGCTACTAGCATTTACAAAATAAAAGTTGAAAATTTTTTTAAAAGTGGCCAGATCTAGCCACCAAATTGCCAAACTGGCAGCACTGCATTCCGGTTGAGCGCTGGCAGCGCAATGAATGCGTCGTTTCAAATTTTGACTGCCCGAGCTCGAATTGCTCAAACCGAACAAATACGAAGTTGAGCGGCAATTCGCTCATATTTTGATGCGTGAAAAAAGTTTGTTCTAGTTGTCCAGTCTATGTGTTGTATGGTTAGTGATTACATCTCAAGTTCCCTCTTCCGCAATGTGTACTTTCAATATTGACCTATTGCGGTCGTTTTCGAAGCTATCACCATGGTCATCTAAGTGCCTGTTTTTTATATGCGATGCCATATTTGATGTGTTACCACTTGTTTTTATTACTTTAAGGCACAAATTACATTTGGCTGCTCGATTTTTACAAATCAGAGTAATGCGTTTTCAACATTATGAGACAATTGCCAACGCAAATATATCACAAAAATATTCGATATTTGGGGAAAAAAAGTATTCCGATATAAACATATTTTTTTTTTAATATGTATCGATGTATCGATATTTTGATATATTTTCAACAACCCTAAAAAAATATATTAAAATAAATTGTTACAGTGTTTAAAAAACTGCGAACAGTTTTCGCAGTTCTGTTATTGCTAGAACTGTTGCTGCGAGCATTTTCGACAGTCGCAGTCGCAGCAAAAGCAAAAACATTTCTTGATCAGCAGCGCAGCGCTTCGGGAATCGACAGCTTCGGCAGTTTTGAGAATGTTGCTGCGAGCATTTTCGACAGTCGCAGTCGCAGCAAAAGCAAAAAACTATTCTTGATCAGCAGCGCAGCGCTTCGAACTGCGTTCACTGGCGACAGTCGCTGTCGCAGCTAGAGCAAAAACTGTCGACTGCCGAACAGCACAGCACAGCACAGCAGACAGCTTCCATGGTTTTTGCTTTGCTTTGTTTTGGTAACTTTTGTAACTGTAATTGCCGAAGTCACTTGCGGCATACTTTGTAGCAATGAAACAGATCGTAGGCGTAGTCTTGTATTAATGTGCATCCGAGCAACAGCAAAAATGTCGCGTAATAAACAATGTGATGTTTGGAAGTATTTTGATACCAATGAGGAAGGGGACTTTGCTACATGTAAAACATGCAAAAGCAAACTTAAAAACAATCGAATTTCAAATTTAAAAGCTCATGTTGTCAATGTACATCATTTGAAAACGACTCCTCCTTCCGAACTGTCGGAAAACTCTTCTATTTGTAAATAAATAAAATAAAATAAATAAATAATTAAAATGTTAATTTTCATTCATTTCGTTCATGACGCATAAAGCAAAGCAAAAACTGTGGAAGCTGTCTGCTGTGCTGTTCGGCAGTCGACAGTTTTTGCTCTAGCTGCGACTGCGATTGTCGCCAGTGAACGCAGCAGTTCGAAGCGCTGCGCTGCTGATCAAGGATTGTTTTCTGCTTTTGCTGCGACTGCGACTGTCGAAAATGCTCGCAGCAACAGTTCTAGCAATAACAGAACTGCGAAAACTGTTGGCTGCAGAAGCACAGCACAGACAAAATTTTACGACTGTTGCTGCTGTGACTGTCAGCTTTTCAAGCACTGAATTGTTATCTCAGTGTCTCTTACATATAAATACAACATATTTGTATGAATATTTTCATATGTACTTATATATACAAATGTATACATATGTATTTGTTCAGTTACATTCGCGGTCACCCTTCAACTCTCTCGCTCTCTCTTTTGCGCTTGTTCTCTTACGTTGAATGCTTCTTCTACTCTTCAAGCACCTACATTGAAACGAAATCGAGTTTAAATTTCATTTAATTTTTCTTTTATTATTGTTAGCTATTGTACATATCTACATATACATATATATTATATAAGTTTATATAAAAAAATGTAGATTTTGTAAATATTAATTTTTGTTTATATACTTTGTTTATTATATTAAATTCTTAATTCTTAATTGTTAATTGCTAAATACTATTGTTGTTGTTGTTGTTGTTGCAGCTGTTGTTGCAATTCTAGTTCATGTTCTAGTTGTTGTTTTTGTTGCTTCTTTTGTACCGCTTTAATCGAACTGAAATCTTTGATATAACGCCGCCCTAACCCACCAACCCGTGTTCAACCGTCCAACCCAAACAGCACCTCGGCAATGAGCCTCCTGTACGAGTGCATCAATACGGTCATCGCCGTCCTCATCAGCATCAGCAGCGGCATGCCCAACCACAGCGCCTCCATTCAGCTGTGCGTGCAGAAACTGCGCATCCTAATTGTCGACTCCGATCAGAATCGTAAGTAAATATCTCAATATTGTATCGAATATAAGATAAGATATATATGTAATAGACTTAGATATATATGGTATTCGACTGATAGGCAACATCATCTTACGTTCGGCTCTTGGTTTACTTACAGTCAAATACTTGGGCCTGCTGGCCATGTCGAAGATACTGAAAACGCATCCAAAAAGTGTGCAGACGCATAAGGACCTAATATTGGCTTGCTTGGACGACAAGGACGAGTCGATACGACTGCGAGCCTTGGACCTGCTCTATGGCATGGTATCAAAAAAGAATCTCATGGAGATCGTGAAGCGATTGCTTGGCCACATGGAGCGCGCCGAGGGCTCAGCGTATCGGGACGAGCTGCTTTACAAAGTGATCGAAATATGTGCCCAAAGTTCCTACCTGTACGTGACCAACTTCGAGTGGTATATGACGGTGCTTGTCGAGCTTATCCAGCTAGAGGCCGGCTCAAAGCACGGCCGTCTAATAGCCGAGCAGCTGCTGGACGTGGCCATTCGTGTGCCCGTGGTGCGTCAGTTCGCCGTCAATGAGATGACTAATCTTTTAGACACCTTTGCCGTATCGACCCAGAGCAATTCCATGTATGAGGTGCTCTATGCGGCCGCCTGGATTGTCGGCGAGTTCTCTGCCGAATTGACCAACGCTGAGAGGACTCTCAACATTCTGCTGCGACCACGTCCGCTGCCAGGCCACATCCAGGGCGTCTACGTGCAGAATGTGATCAAGCTCTTCGCCCGCCTGGTCACCACCTGTCTCGAGTTGCAGGACATGCCCGGCATAGTGCGGGTAAGTCCACCTATTCGCACCAAATTGCCACCTTTATGTAACCCATAAGCAATCACTAAACTAAAGTTGATCCTTAGACTACTAGTTATATGAAACCATTTGATACTTTACCTACCCTGCGAACCCAGTGCGAATGAAAACAAGTAAGAACGTTGAAGTTAGGCGCAACTAACGGCGAGAGACTCTGTTCCAGTAGGTGCCGTTTATTTATTTAATAAACGAAATATTTCGGCAATTAGCAATCGTATATGGCAAGCAACAAACGTTTTCCTATGCATACATACATTCAGATTTACATATGTATGTACACACTATACGAGTATACAAAGGTTTTTCTATGCATGCATACAAAAGTTTGCATGCTAAAATTCCTATGAATTGTGAATTTTTCGATCGTTACTTTAGTTTTGTCAAAAGGTGCTCTGGCAGTGCCTTATTTGGTTTTAGTTAACGAAGCTTTGAGCAAGGCAGTGGCGCTGGTGGTAAGTGCTGCAAGCTGCACTTGGGTGCGTGGGTTCGAATCCCGCATAAAACTTGTCATCTATTAGTCGAAAACTCATAAATTGTATTCTTTAATTTCATTAACAATTTTATATTTATGTTAAAATGCTTTCTGCCATCTTAGCAATTACTACTAAGCTGTTTATATGCATGAATTATGCAGTTGGCCACAACACACTTCTTTGCCGATTTGCCACGCCCCCAGTGGGCGTAGACGCATAATTTTTTCCAGCTCTAAAACTGTAGGATATATCAACTTTTTCGGTTTGCCACGCCCCATGTGGGCGTAGATATATCTACCATAGCTTATTGATCTTGGGTTGTCAACCCGAGTATACATGCCGAATTTCAAGTCTCTAGTGTCAATAGTGTTCAAAATATAGCACAATTTGAAAAATCATTATATATTTAGGTCCGATTTGCCACGCGCCCAATGGACGTAGACATATACATTTTTGATCTATCTTCTTATAATCATAACATTGACTCACATGCAACATTTCAGCGTTCTAGCTTTAACGGTGTAGAAGATACGTTTTTCCCGATTTGCCACGACCCCAATGGGCGTAGATATATCTGCCATAGCTTTTTGAACTTGAGTTGTCACCCCGAGTATACATTCTAAATTGCTAGCCTATGGGCGCAAGTTTTCCGATTTGCCACGCCCCTAGTGGGCGGGATCGGGATTATTACACTTTATAATTCGGGGGCATTTATGAGTATATGTTTAAAATTTCAAGTCTCTAGCTCTAATAGTGCCGAAAAATATTGCATTCATACAGACAGCAAGACGGATATTGCACAAACCCAATAGACTCTCTTTCCCTTTTTAAGGGAACAGAGTCTAACTAGCGAGAGCTAGCTTGATCTAGTCTATGTCCATCCGTCCGAAACTAAGCTAGAGCGATCAACATTTATTTTCCATATATTCTTGTATATCCGTTAAATAATAATCGATATATTTATGTATATTTTTCCTGTGTGCGAATAACATAAAACTAAAAGAACACAAAATATGACAAGAAAGAGTTGTAAGGTTACGTTCGGTAAGATTGTTAGCTAGGGTATGGGCTCAATCTGCCCAGGGGTCCTCTTACAAGTTATTTATTTAGGACGGGACTGCGGTTAAGAGGAAAGGGGAGAGATGCTATTAGCGAGAATTTGAGTGCGGCAGAGCCACTGACCGAGGGACATCCACGCGTTGCCGCCGGTGTCTGCTGCAAGGCACAGTCTTTTAACACTGCCAGGGGTTTCATCCGCCTGACGAACGGGCTGACGCCACGTTCCAACTGCCTGGTTAGTTGTTAGGCTACAGGGTGGTTACTTATTCTATCATTACTCTTATGCTAGGTTCAAATTAATCAACTCGCTCTCTAATTGTGTCTTACTTCTTTATTTATTGTTTCCTTATCCTTTTTCTTTTCTTACACTATCCGGCGTTCTTTCGCGCGATCCCGACCTTACACGTTTTTACATCTTGTTCAAGCATGAACATACATAATATACAAAATATAAGCATATACAGTCGATTCTCGATAATTCGTACCCCGCTAAATCGAAAACCTCAATATTTCGTAAGAAACTGCTGGCCCCTTGAAAAAACTTCGTTAATTCGTAAAAATCCCATACATTGTGGTCCCCTCGTTAATTCGTAGTTTTTCTGCCTACTCGGCGATGATCTTGCCTCTTATAACTCGTTCCGAAATCTCATAATTCGTAGTTTCGTTTCGAAACCTCTTGTAATTCGTAATTATTGATTTTGCTGGAAGTTAAACTATCGTTAAGTCTCGCAGACTATTATCACTAACCATACAACACATAGACTAGACAACTAGAACAAACTTTTTTCACGAACCAGATTTTGATTTCGCGTCCTAATCATCTTCGTATTTGCTCGGCTCTGTCATTTGCTGCTCGGGCAGCGAAAATATCATAGTTGATATTCAGTTCGCTGCCAGCGCTCGAACGAAATGATTCTATTCTCATATGAAGCAGCACTGTGTGCTATTCTTTCTTTATTCACTCTCTCACTCACTCTCTCTATGCCTCTCATATATACATATATGTATGCAGGCACAAGCCACCAGCGCACAAAAATTGAAATTTGTCCGCGATTTGCGATTCGCAACGATCCCATCTTCCCTTCTGAGTAAGGGTATGCCGAACTCTTAAACGGCTTTGCCATGCTCATGCAAAATTTGAGTGTTTTCGTGATTATTTTTGGGAAGGGTATGAAAGCGTGATGGGCATAAGCATTACTTTTTCGCGACGAGCATGCACACACACATTTACTGCGTAATGCTACATGTATGAGCAGTTATGTGACTGTGTGCGAAACTTTTGCTGTCTGTAGCAATTGTACGGTCCAACATTTGCAGTTTGTTATTCTTGTAGACCTCGGCCTTAGAATTGTGGGAACGGTCTTAGATTTGTTCGACCTTGTAGACTGTCAAATCTACTTCCCCAATGCATATGGCATTTATGCTTACAGTGGCGAGCACGTGTGGATACATGTTGGCCAAGCTGACGTTAAAATGCCCGTAAAAACTTAAAAAATGCTCTAATCGATCCAAATTTTTGGATTTAGATTCATTAGATATATTTTAATAAGGAACTCAACAGGTTTTTTCAAATTTGCTTACAAACTAAAGTTTTTAAGCTGGATACATAAATCGAGCTATGTATCCACTTTTGCTCGTTTTTAACTTTCTTAAAATAACTGCTTAATTTAGTATTTTGTCCAAAGATCATTAGCTTTGATCACATTGGCAATGCTGCTAGACATACTCTCCACCAATTTTTCAATATGGGGGTGGGGAATTTTGCTCCAGTCCGCCTGAACCCGACACCAAGGATCACCCATCCCTGTCGGTGTTGTGTCATATTTTGGGAGTCGTTTTTTAAGCAAAACCTATACATTTTCTATAGGGTTTAGGTCTGGACTTTGTACAGACCACTCCATTATATAAAATTTTGGACTGCCGAGCCAAGTCTTGACAATTTTCGCTTTGTGCTTGTGGTCATTGTCCTGCTGAAAAATGACTTCTTCCTCGGGATACGCACTATTATCCACAAATTCTAATAGGATGGTCTTCTGAATACTTAGATAATCTTCCTTCTTCATAATTCCATCGATCTTAACCAGTGGGCCGAAGTTCCACCATGTGAAGCAGCCCCATACCATCAGTCCGCCCCCACCATGCTTCATGGTCATTTTGACCTGATGCTTTTCTTTTTTGCAATGCCAATAATATTGCTTTCCGTCAGACTGGTAATGGTTTATTTTGCTTTCATTTGACCAAATAACCCTCTTCCAGTCGGGTCTAGACATAAATAAACCATTACCAGTCTGACGGAAAGCAATATTATTGGCATTGCAAAAAAGAAAAGCATCAGGTCAAAATGACCATGAAGCATGGTGGGGGCGGACTGATGGTATGGGGCTGCTTCACATGGTGGAACTTCGGCCCACTGGTTAAGATCGATGGAATTATGAAGAAGGAAGATTATCTAAGTATTCAGAAGACCATCCTATTAGAATTTGTGGATAATAGTGCGTATCCCGAGGAAGAAGTCATTTTTCAGCAGGACAATGACCACAAGCACAAAGCGAAAATTGTCAAGACTTGGCTCGGCAGTCCAAAATTTTATATAATGGAGTGGTCTGTACAAAGTCCAGACCTAAACCCTATAGAAAATGTATAGGTTTTGCTTAAAAAACGACTCCCAAAATATGACACAACACCGACAGGGATGGGTGATCCTTGGTGTCGGGTTCAGGCGGACTGGAGCAAAATTCCCCACCCCCATATTGAAAAATTGGTGGAGAGTATGTCTAGCAGCATTGCCAATGTGATCAAAGCTAATGATCTTTGGACAAAATACTAAATTAAGCAGTTATTTTAAGAAAGTTAAAAACGAGCAAAAGTGGATACATAGCTCGATTTATGTATCCAGCTTAAAAACTTTAGTTTGTAAGCAAATTTGAAAAAACCTGTTGAGTTCCTTATTAAAATATATCTAATGAATCTAAATCCAAAAATTTGGATCGATTAGAGCATTTTTTAAGTTTTTACGGGCATTTTAACGTCAGCTTGGCCAACATGTATCCACACGTGCTCGCCACTGTATATGCATACATATGCATTCATTCTTATACATGTTTGATAAATAAAAATAACTATAATTAATTTAGTAACCAACCATTTTTGAACGGGTTATAAACGATTTAAGTGGATCTGGAAATTCATATGTATTGACAAATAGAATAAACTATGTACTCATTATTGCCAAAATGACTGCTGCAAGCCGTAAAGGCTCATTTGACAGTCACTCTACAATTCAAACTATACAAAATAGACAAACTACTGAATAGCGCAGGTAGCAAGAGAGCAAACTGCAAATGTTGGGCCCTGCAAATGCTACAGGCAGCAAAAGTTTCGCACACAGTCACATAACTGCTCATACATGTAGCATTACGCAGTAAATGTGTGTGTGCATGCTCGTCGCGAAAAAGTAATGCTTATGCCCATCACGCTTTCATACCCTTCCCAAAAATAATCACGAAAACACTCAAATTTTGCATGAGCATGGCAAAGCCGTTTAAGAGTTCGGCATACCCTTACTCAGAAGGGAAGATGAGATCGTTGCAAATCGCAAATCGCGGACAAATTTCAATTTTTGTGCGCTGGTGGCTTGTGCCTGCATACATATATGTATATATGAGAGGCATAGAGAGAGTGAGTGAGAGAGTGAATAAAGAAAGAATAGCACACAGTGCTGCTTCATATAAGAATAGAATCATTTCGTTCGAGCGCTGGCAGCGAACTGAATATCAACTATGATATTTTCGCTGCCCGAGCAGCAAATGACAGAGCCGAGCAAATACGAAGATGATTAGGACGCGAAATCAAAATCTGGTTCGTGAAAAAAGTTTGTTCTAGTTGTCTAGTCTATGTGTTGTATGGTTGGTGCTATTATGCATGGCGCCTTTTTGTCGCTTCATGTGCGAAATTTCGTTGTTCTCTCTATTGGATTTACATTAGTTTGTTCATTTCATTTGAAGCGTGAAGACGATTCGTAGAAATGTCAAGCAAAAGTTCTCAAAGCGTTTTTTATTTTCATATCATAATGTTCGGAATAATGCAATTGATCATTTAATAAGTTTGGTAAACACAATAGAAACAAGTAAGAACGTTGCAGTTAGTTGCAACTAACTGCGAAATATTCTGTTCCCATAGGTGCATTTTATTTATCTAATAAACATTCAATTAACGAAATATTTCGGCAATTAGCAAACGTACATGGCAAGCAACAAACGTTTTTCCTATACATACATACATACATACAGATTTACACATATACACACTATAGGAGTGTACACACAATTTTTTGCATGCCAGAATATTCTAAGAATTGCGACTGAATGGGAATTTTTCGATCGTTACTTTAGTTTTGTCAAAAGGCGTTCTAACAATGCACTATGGGTAAAAAGCCCGATTTTTTGGCATAAATTGAGGAGATAGAAGCTTGAAATTTTGCATACATATTAGTATGAGTATTTTATAATTTCGGATTTTTTTTTCCAAAATTGAACCACGCCCACATTCATTTACTTTTTTTTTACGTTTTTTGGCCATAACTTAGCTAAAGACTTCAAATTTATATATTTAGATAGATATTATGGTAACGCAGATTTTGTAATTTTCAGTTTTTGGATACCACGCCCCCTTCGCCCCAAATTTGAAACAAAAAAAAAAAAACGCAATTCAAATACTAGAGTCTTGTAATTTCATGAAGATCGTCCTTTTAGAAATGGAGTTATCAGCGTCCAAAGTATAGCCCAACCCACCCCCAACCACAGCAGCAACTGCGCTGTTAGCAGAGCGCGTGGTCATACGTTCGTAAAGAAGAAGAGTATTTTTTTGCTCAATTAATTTAAGTTTATCTTCCGATTTGTTGTCTTCGCTTATTTTGTTTAACCATATAATCATTTATTGCACTATGCAGAATGGAATTGCTGAACTCATTTTCATTATTGCAACCTACAAAGATATATTCACGTTGAAAGTCGAGAATGATATCAAGCGCTTTTTTCGATTTACCAAGCAACTCTGAATCAGCTAAGTTTGACGAAGCTCTAAACATTAATGGATGCCTTGAAAATTTTAAAAAATTGTTTTAATGTCTACTGAAGTATTATAAATAAGAAAAATAAACCAGTTGGCGGATACTAAACAAAAAAAAATTTGCATTTATGCCAAAAAATCGGGCTTTTTACCCATAGTGCAATGGCTTATTTGGTTTAATTTAGCGCGGCTGAATTGATGGCAGTGGCGCTGGTGGTAAGCACTATGCAAGCTATACCTAGGTGCGTGGGTTCGAATCCCGCAGAAAGCTTTTTTTTTTTCAAAAATTATTATTTTTTAATTTTTTTATATTTGTATATTTATTATAAAATGCTTGCTGCCAATTGATAATAATTTATAAGCATACGCATATGAATTGTGCATTTAAGCAAAAACTAAAACAACTTTTTTGATTTGCCACGCTGCTTGCTTGGCAAGCAGTTTTTCTATGCATGCATATATGCAGTGCTGCCAGAATCTCCTAAGCAAAAATTGCTAGATTTGGAAAAAACAAGTAAGAAGGCTCTAGTCGAGACGGCTCGACTACGAGATACCCTGAACCCTGCAAAAAAAGTGATACTCTTCTTCTTTACGCACTTATAAGCGCGCGCTCTGCTAACTGCGCAGTTGCTGCCGTTGCTTGGGGTGGGTTGGGCTGAATTTTGGACGCTTATAACTCCATTTCTAGATAGACGAAATTTTTTAGAATAGATTAAGAGTTTCTAAATCTATCTTTGTGCCAAATTGCAAGTGTCTAGTATTTGAAATGCGTTTTTTTCAACTTGGGGGCGGAGGGGGCGTGTCATCAAAAACCTAAAAATTACAAAATCTGTGTATTCATAATATCTATCTAAAACGGTGTTGAAGTTATACCAAAAAAACCTAAAAGATGTAAACGAATTTTCGATTTTTTATCGATAATTTGGAAATGGGACGAGTTATCGAAAAAAACAAAATAAACTCGTACTGCGTAACTAACATACAAGTGTTCATGTGAAATTTCAGCTCTCTAGCTTTTGTAGGTTCCGAAATCTCGACGTTCATACAGATGGACAGACGGACGGACGGACAGACGGACAGGGCTAGATCAACTTATTTTTTTATGCTGGTCAAGAATATATATACTTTATGGGGTCTGCGACGTCTCCTTCTGCCTGTTACATACATTTTCACAAAACCATTATACCCTGAAATCCCATTTTCAATGGGTTCAGGGTATAAAAAGCTATGGCGGATATATCTACGCCCATTGGGGGCGTGGCAAATCGGGAAATACGTATCTTCTACACCGTTAAAGCAAGAACGAAATTTTGCATGTGAGTTAATGTTATGATTCTAAGAAGATCGATCAAAAGGTTTTATGTCTACGCCCATTGGGGGCGTGGCAAATCGGACCTGAATATATAGAAATTTTTCAAATTGTGCTATATTTTGAACACTATTGACACTAGAGACTTGAAATTTTGCATTTATACTCGGGTTGACAACCCAAGACTAATAAGCTATGGTGGATATATCTACGCGCACAGGGTGCGTGGCAAACCGCAAAAGTTTATATCTCCTACAGTTTTAGAGCTAGAAGCTTGAAAATTGGATGGTTGAGTTACTAATGTTCTCCTCTATCGATGCCCCAAAAATAATTTTTCAGCCTCTTTGGGGGCGGGGCATATCGAAAAATACCCTGTAATTTTCGCATTTTTGGAATGTAAGCAACCAAATTTTGCAGGCATGTTAGCCTCGGCTCTTTCTAAGAACTGGCAAAAATTATGCGTCTACGCCCACTGGGGGCGTGGCAAATCGGCAAAGAAGTTTGTTGTGGCCAACTGCATAATTCATGCATATAATAGATTAGTAGCAATTGCTAAGATGGCAAAAAGCATTTTAACATAAATATAATAATATTAATGAATTTAAAAAATAAAATTTATAAGTTTTCGATTAATAAATAAAAAGTTTCCAACGGGATTCGAACCTAGGTCTTTTGAAAACAACATGTAATCGTTAGCTAAACCTAAATAAATTCACAGCTGATCAGCAACTTGTGACAAAACAAAACAATACAATCGCACTTCTTGCAATATGTATACACACTTGGATGTGTATACACAAATACAAACATCTGTGTACATACATACATACATATATGCATGCATAGAAAAACTGCTTGCCAAGCAAGCAGCGTGGCAAATCAGAAAAGTTGTTTTAGTTTTAGCTTAAATGCACAATTCATATGCGTATGTTTATAAATTATTATCAATTGGCAGCAAGCATTTTATAATAAATATACAAATATAAAAAAAATTTATAAATAATAATTTTTGACAAAAAAAAAAGTTTTTTGCGGGATTCGAACTCACGCACTCAATTATAGCTTGCATAGCGCTTACCATCAGCGCCACTGACCTAATATGAGATGTGTTAACTAAAAGCAAATAAGGCATTGCTAGAGCGTCTCTGACAAAACTAAAGTAACGATCGAAAAATTCCCAATTCAGTCACAATTCCTAGAATATTCTGGCATGCAAACTTTTGTATGCATACATAGAAATTTGTGTGTATACTCGTATAGTAGGAAAAACGTTTGTTGCTTGCTGTTCAAGCATGAACATGCCTCATAAATAAACATATTAAAAATAGGCAATAATCGATAACCTGCGCGTTATCTGAAGCCAAGTAATAAACATGTCATCCCTTAGCTGCAGCGACCAACGCAGCAAGTAATAAAAATGTAACGCGAGACGTGAGAACGGCTTAGCGATGGAAAAGGGACACTTGACAAACATCTGTGCACTTGTGTGCATGGAATTAATTATAGCCTTCCAGTGCCTGGAAGTATTTTTAAGGTATATAAGCACTAGGATTTTAAGGAATAAACAGTTCAATTTTTGTTCTCACAAAGAGAAGAGTTCAATCTTTGAATTCGGTAAATGTGGAGTGTTTCATTTCGACTCTCTAACATTTTGGTCCTTCGGCGTTCTCTGTTGTTTTCCCCCACCAGTGGTAAGAGACACAGAGAAAGGAACCAGCGTCTTTGTGCTGTGGTATTACAAAACCTCAGCAAAAGACAACAAAAATTTTGTTATATTGCTCTGTTCTCCCCCACCAGAGGTAAGAGACAGAGTATATATACAAAATAGTGCTCAAATTTTAAAAAAGAAAAATTTGTAGTGCAAATATTTCGTGTCTCAAAAATAAAAGGGAGCGAACAACATTAAAAAGTCAAAAAAAAAAAAAAAAAAAAAAAAAAAAGTGCTCAAAAAATAATTTGTAGTGCAAATAAGTTCGTGTCTCAAAAATAAAAGGGAACGGACAACATCAAAAGTCCAAATAGGACATCAAAAACAAAAAGTGCTCAAATCAAAAATTAAAAAATTTGTAGTGCAACTAAGTCCGTATAGGACATCAAAAAAAAAAGTGCTCAAGTTTAAATAAAGATAAATTTGCAGTGCAACTAAGTCCGTATCCCAAAAATAAATAAGGGATCGGACAACTTTAATAAGTCCAAATAGGACATAAAAAAAAAAAAAGTGCTCAAAAATATTCAAAATTTGTAGTGCGAATAAGTCCGTATCCCAAAAATAAAAACGGAACGGACAACTTTCATAAGTCCAAAGAGACAAAGTCAAGAAGTCGAAAAAGGACAACAAAAACCGCAAAAAAAAAAAAAAAAAACAAAAGCGGACACAAAAAAAAAAAAAAAATCAAACAAACAACAACAGCACCAATCGATCACGCAGGAGCGAGTCAGAAGACAGCGGATTCCCAATCACGCAGGAGCTATTCAGAAGACAGCGGGATTCCAGTCACGCAGGAGCTATTCAGAAGAAAGCAGGATTCCAATCACGCAGGAGCTACTCAGAAGACAGTGGGATTCAAATCGATCACGCAGAGCCACCCTTCGGAGAAGACTGGAGCTAAGATAAGTTGTAATTTTATTTACTTTATTGTTCAAATAAGAAAGGAAAATGCTGTCAGAAAAAATCATAGTACTGTTAAAAAAACAATCGGACTTAGTGTCCAGATTGATGAAGCTAGACTCATCAGATGAGATAAGGCCACCTAGCGACATATTAGAAGAGCTAGGTAGGATACAGAATGAGCTAGAAAATAATAACTCAATATTGTTAAAAGTGGGGATAATAGACCACCCATATTTTAACAATAAGGAGTTTGAAAAATCAATAAAAACTATAAAAGATATAAAAACAGAAATTTTGAGTAGCGGGAAGCAAATCAAAGAAGAAATCAGGCAGATAGGAACGGTTACAGTTCATGAAGAGGCAGATTTTGAAAAGAAAGTCGATCAGATAAGAAAATATCTAATAGAAACAAATGGGGATATTGCGAAATCAAATGTAGGGGTTTTCGAAATTCGAAAAAATAAGATTCTATTCTTATGGAATAGAATTTCGAAACACATACAAGAGCTTCAACCCAAATATGAAGCCAGCAAAACGTTTGAAGAAGGGGTAATCGAACTAGAGTTCGACATTCAAAATACCATCAGCGCATTAGACGCAAAGAAAACTTCCCCAATTCAACCCACTATCCAAGAAAAGGGGGATAATCTCCCTGGACTACCGAGAATGCAAGTCCCAATATTCTTTGGCGATGCTAAAGATTGGGACTCATTCGCCCAACTGTTTAACGACCTTATCGATCAAAGACAGGACCTAACTTCTGCCATAAAATTTAACTATTTAAAAACCTCATTACGAGGAGAAGCAAAGAGCATGGTTGCTCACCTATTAACAGGGTCCGCAGATAACTATACCGTAGCTTGGGAATTATTAACCAAAAGATACGAAAATAAAAGAAAAATTTTTTCGGAACAATTTAACCGAATATTAGAACTCCCAAATTTAGATATTGACTCATCCAAAAGTATCAACAACTTCATACACACAATCAATGAGTCAATACACATCATTAAAAATAAAGCTCAACTCTCAAGTGAAGTTGACAAAATGTTTGCACATTTAATACTGAGAAAATTTAGTAAAGAGGCTCTTCAATTATATGAAAGCCAAATAAAAAAGACAAAGGACATACAACTGACTGACGTAATGGACTTTTTAGAACAAAGGTATTACTCAACGTCCGAATCAAAAAAAGAAGAAAAGAAAGTCTTCAGGAGCACTACCAATGTGCAATATTGTCCGATATGCAAAGCAGTAGGTCACAGTGCCATGCAATGTACAAAATTTAAAGCAATGAATCCAAGTGAAAGGCTAGACATTGCTAAAAAGACATACTTATGTCTAAAGTGTTTAAAACACTCAAACTCATATCGGTGTAAAAATAACATAACTTGTTGATTTTGCAACAAAAATCATCACGCAATGCTACATTTAAATATAGATAAAGGCAGGGTAAATACAGTAATGAAAAGGCCTTATTAGCCACTGCAATAGTTAAAGTAAAAAGAAGCAAAAAGAAAGAGATGCCCAAATCAAAAGAAGGGCAAATAAAGGATGAAAATTGTCATCCAGTTAGACGGCCAATACGAATAATAAAAGAAGTTCACAAAGGCCAAGATAATAAAGCTAAAGTCGTAAAAATTAAATCACAAGAAGGGTCGGTTACACGACCTATCAACAAAATATGCCCACAGTGTAAATTAAAAAATGAAGACTCAGAACAAAGTAGCACGAAACAAACCACTAGGGGGCGGGGAGGATCAAGACTAAGCGTATTGATGGCTATGATAATGTTAGCATTACTCTGTCAAATGTCATGTGCAAAAGTAACTACTCATAATAATAACATCCACTCAGAGAGATACGAAGAAGTTGCAACCTCATACGTAGGAAAAATAGTTGAGATCCCAAAATAGTGTGGAGCCCATTAGAACTAGTAAAATTAACCACAGAAAAGAGATAGAAAATTTACAAATACCAATACAGCATATGAAGGAAAGTCACTTAGAGTTAAACGGGCTCCATTTTCATCATATATCAGGACACACATCAATGATATTAGACATTATAATTGTAATAATATTAGTTATATATGCCATAAGAAAATGTAATGTAAAGAGACGATTAAACGCTATAGCATTTCCTGGTCCTATATAATTTAGAATATAAAATTTACAAAATATCTGATAACCTGCGCGTTATCAAAAACACAGAAATTAGGCCCCCGGGCAGTATGTTCAAGAATGAACATGCCTCATAAATAAACATATTAAAAAATAGGCAATAGTCGATAACCTGCGCGTTATCTGAAGCCAAGTAATAAACATGTCATCCCTTAGCTGCAGCGACCAACGCAGCAAGTAATAAAAATGTAACGCGAGACGTGAGAACGGCTTAGCGATGGAAAAGGGACACTTGACAAACATCTGTGCACTTGTGTGCATGGAATTAATTATAGCCTTCCAGTGCCTGGAAGTATTTTTAAGGTATATTCATTTCGACTCTCTAACACTTGCCATGTACGTTTTCTAATTGCCGAAATATTTCGTTAATTAAATGTTTATTAAATAAATAAGATGCACCTATGGGAACAAAGTATATCGCTGTTAGTTGCGCCTAACTGCAACGTTCTTACTTGTTATATTTAATATTTATATTAAAAACTAAAAAGTGAAATTAAATAATAAATAAGTAATACTTAAAATATTTTCCAGCTCCTCAACTTCACATTCAGTAGTGTACTTCTCACTACCAGTAATTTTAATCAAGTACTTATATGGCAGGTCATAGTTCTGGCAACATTTTTTATGTCGTTCTAGTCCATACCTAGTCCGCACCGTGGTGGCGGATGTCAAAAAGCTTAGCGTTAATAGTTGATTTGCAATACGCACAATAAGCTCGTGTTTGATCAGCAATCCTTTCGAATCCATTGCTTGAACTCGTCATCTTGCAGCCAGGCATCACGAAAACTTTGCTTATAAACTTTCGGCATCTTGTTCTTGTTCACCAATCACATTTAAAGAGTTATCAAACACCATGAACTAGTTCATATAATCGAAAAACTGGGTTAAATACAAGTTCCGATATCTTAATCGTAAAAAAGGCATACAAAATACAAAAACACTGAAGAAAAATATAAGAATTGTTAGTTTTAAATAAACGTTGCAAATTTTTTGAAAAGTGGCCAGATCTAGCCACTAAATTGCCAACCTGGCAGCACTGCATATATGTATGTATGTATGTACATTGTACACAGATGTTTGTATTTGTGTATACACATCCAAGTGTGTATACATATATCACTAACCATACAACACATAGACTGGACAACTAGAACAAACTTTTTTCACGAACCAGATTTGGATTTGGCGTCCTAATCATCTTCGTATTTGCTCGGCTCTGTCATTTGCTGCTCGGGCAGCGAAAATATCGTAGTTGATTTTCAGTTCGCTGCCAGCGCTCGAACGAAATGATTCTATTCTCATATGAAGCATCACTGTGTGCTATTCTTTCTTTATTCACTCTCTCACTCACTCTCTCTATGCCTCTCATATATATATGTATGCAGGCACAAGCCAACAGCGCACAAAATTGAAATTTGTCCGCGAGTTGCGATTCGCAACGATCCCGTCTGCCATTCTTAGTAAGAGTATGCCGAACTGTTAAACGGCTTTGCCATGCTCATGCAAAATTTTACTGTTTTCGTAAAGATTTTTGGGAAGGGTATGAAAGCGCTGATGTGCATAAGCATTACTTTTTCGCGACGAGCATGCACACACACAATTACTGTGTCTTGCTTCATGTATGAGCATTTATGTGACTGTGTGCGAAACTTTTGCTGCCTGTAGCAATTGTAGGGACCAACATTTGCAGTTTGTTCTCTTGCTACCTGCGCTATTCAGTAGTTTGTCTATTTTGTATATGTACATAGTTTGAATTGTAGAGTGACTGTCAAATGAGCCTTTACGGCTTGCAGCAGTCATTTTGACAATAATGAGTACATGGTTTATTCTATTTGTCAATACATATGAATTTCCAGATCCACTTAAATCGTTTATAACACGTTCAAAAATGGTTGGTTACTAAATTAATTATAGTTATTTTTATTTATCAAACATGTATAAGAATGAATGCATATGTATGCATATAAGCATAAATGCCATATGCATTGGGGAAGTAGATTTGACAGTCTACAAGGTCGAACAAATCTAAGACCGTTCCCACAATTCTAAGGCCGAGGTCTACAAGAATAACAAACTGCAAATGTTGGACCCTACAACACTGCTGCCAACATTTTGTTGCATGAACACGCTAGATCAGCCTTTGAAAAAAGCTAGAAATAGCTAGAAATATTTCTTCATAGCTAAAAAAAAACGTTAGAATAAAAATTTTTTTTTCCGGTTTATTTCAATATTTTATAAGAATTCGTCAATCACTTCATCTTCATCGTTTTGATTTGTGTAGGTTTCATTGGTCCCTATCTTTCTTAAACATGCTGCTGGTAATTTGTAATCGTGGCAACATTTTTCTTGGAGGCGTAGTCCGTATCTACAAATATAAAATTAAATGTGAATAATAATTTTATAAAATATTAACAGAAAAATACCTTATATGTAAAATGGCGTTCAAAGTTCTATTAGCCATACTATTTCTTAGCTTTGTTTTGATTATGTTCATTTGACTAAAAACTCTTTCTACCTCTGCGTTCGACCAAGGCAACGATAAAGGTTTAGTGCAAATGATGCCAGTGCCGAAAACCGTTTCCGTCCCCTGCCCCATCTCGATATCTTAACACTTCGGCCCAAAGGGTATTGTCTCGTCTGTATTGCACCACTTAATTAGGTGGATGCTCGCGTACTGCGTCAAAATGTCCTCAATATCGGTGGATTCCACCTTGAAATGCACGAGAATATTCACAATGTCAGCTTTTTGTGCACATAGTATTTTTTCTACAGAAAACAAGTAACTTGCTGAAGGATTTCAAATTATCAGGCAACCTGAAACAATTTATAATTTAATAAAACAAAATATCACAACTTATTCATAATTACATACCTCTGTTTTAACTCGTTGATTAATGCTACTATAAAATTGGAACATTTCAAACGAATTTCTGTCTCTATTTCATTCGAGATTTTTTTTCCTTAAGCTTTGTTTCAAATGCATATCCCAAATAGCAGTCATACTTAACAAATTGTTCGAAGTCTTCTTTTAAAATATCAATATCGACATCAGGGGGAATAATTTTACTTTTAAATGAATTTATCGTATATACGAGATCACTTAATAGTTTGCTGGAGTCTCCAGTGCTTGTTTGAAAAATTTTATTGATGTGCTGCATTTGGGCTAGCACTGGTTGCAAGAACAGAAGATACAAATGATTAACGTCATCACTATAAAGTTTTTGCAACGTCTGCGCCATAAAGCATTTTTCATTTGTTGCAGCAATGGTGAAGTGAAGCTTCAGTTCAATCCACTGCTGTAGAATTCGGCTAACTGCTTTTTCAATGGACAGCCACCTTGTCTCGCATACTCGAGGTATTTAAGAGGATCCTAAAGAAATACATGTTATTCATATACATTATATATATACATATCTATATAAACAAATATGTACAAAACACAAACTACTTACACACGCATGTTAAATAGAACGAAACGCACACAATTGTTAATGTTGAAAAATACAAAAAAATGTCTCTTTCACCTGGTCGGAATTTATAATTTGATATATTTTTTGTACTCAGTTTGTCTTTTCGTACTGCAGGAAAACCAATAATATGTTTGAGCAACAATGTACTCTAAGACCTCGGAACAGTTTTGCAGGCATTACTCACAGCCAATTGCAGTGAATGGCATACACATTTGATTAAAACTAAAGCCGGAACCATTTGTTTTAACTCCGTGTAAACACTTTGTTTGGAACCAACCATAACACTTGCGTTGTCCGTGCCGATTCCAATCAAATTCGCAAGCTTTAAGTTAAAGTTATTTAGTTCTCGCAGAGGCTTTTCACTATCGTTTTTGAGTCGCCTGCTTCGAGCGGGACTATGGATAAAAATGTGGAGACCATGACGCTCCGTTTTGAGCTAAAATAGTTTATGGCAACACCTATACAGAAAGTAATTAAGATTAAGATGGTTTTTCAGAATGATTAGAATTATTACTTACCAAGAGTCTTGTACACACTTATATCGGTACTCTCATCAATCAGTAAGCTATACTTCGCATCACCGATGTCCTCCTTCAGTAGCTCTATAAAGTGAGGAGCTAGAACGTTTTTTATTATGGTTGTGCACTTGTCCTATGGAGCTTTAATAGATTGGCATCCTGAAACTTTTCTCTGCACAGCAATCCTAAATGGTCCACAGGTTTGATGGAAGAATGTGTTGCAATATATAAACACAATCCCGCTTCTTGCTCGCAAGTTTTCAATGCGATTGAAGAAACCAATTAATTTTATTAGGCTGTGCAAAAGCCGCTGAAGTTGCCTTGTGCTTAGCAGTCTTGGCATGTGCGTGCAAATCTGAAAGTTTAGCATTAATGCTAGATTTGCAGTATTTGCAATAGCATTTGCCCTCATCAGCTGCATCTACACTTAACCAATCTTTAAATGCAGGATCTTGCATCCATACTGTGCGCGGTTTTTGTTTATAAATTTTCGGCATTGTACTTGTAAACTTGTAACGCTACGCTCTACGCTTTAAAACTTGTGAAATACCCTCTTGGTGATGGCATAAAACACGATTCGGTTAGACTTCACAGACATCGATAAGATTGAATGCTCGTCTGGCTTATCGATGTTTGTTGTCATTCATATGAAAAAATACTATTCGTATGAAAATGTGGCATCATAGAGCAGAGAGCACAGAGAAAATACACCAAGTTACCAGATGTTGTAAAAATATGAAGTAAAGCTAATTTTTCTTGAAAAATAGCTATAATTCCCGCTAGCCGCTATTTCACAATTTATCCCGCATTTCCTTGTTGCAACCCACTAGATCTAGTGGGAAAATAGCTAAATTGGCAGCAGTGCCCTACAATTGCTACAGGCAGCAAAAGTTTCGCACACAGTCACATAAATGCTCATACATGAAGCAAGACACAGTAATTGTGTGTGTGCATGCTCGTCGCGAAAAAGTAATGCTTATGCACATCAGCGCTTTCATACCCTTCCCAAAAATCTTTACGAAAACAGTAAAATTTTGCATGAGCATGGCAAAGCCGTTTAACAGTTCGGCATACTCTTACTAAGAATGGCAGACGGGATCGTTGCGAATCGCAACTCGCGGACAAATTTCAATTTTTGTGCGCTGCTGGCTTGTGCCTGCATACATATATATATATGAGAGGCATAGAGAGAGTGAGTGAGAGAGTGAATAAAGAAAGAATAGCACACAGTGATGCTTCATATGAGAATAGAATCATTTCGTTCGAGCGCTGGCAGCGAACTGAAAATCAACTACGATATTTTCGCTGCCCGAGCAGCAAATGACAGAGCCGAGCAAATACGAAGATGATTAGGACGCCAAATCCAAATCTGGTTCGTGAAAAAAGTTTGTTCTAGTTGTCCAGTCTATGTGTTGTATGGTTAGTGCATATATGTAGCAAGAAGTGCGGTCATCTGATCAGCTGTGAATTTATTTAGGTTTAGCTAACGATTACATATTGTTTTCAAAAGACCTAGGTTCGAATCCCGCTGGATTATTTATTAATCGAAAACTTATAAATTTTATTTTTTAAATTCATTAATATTATTATATTTATTTAAAATGCTTTTTGCCATCTTAGCAATTGCTACTAATCTATTATATGCATGAGTTATGCACTTCTTTACTTCTTTGCCGATTTGCCACGCCCCCTGTGGGCGTAGACGCATAATTTCTGCCAGTTCTTAGAAAGAGCCGAGGCTAACATGACTGCAAAATTTGGTTGCTTACATTCCAAAAATGCGAAAATTACAGGGTATTTTTCGATATGCCACGCCCCCAAAGAGGCTGAAAAATTATTTTTGGGGCATCGATAGAGGAGAACATTAGTAACTCAACCATCCAATTTTCAAGCTTCTAGCTCTAAAACTGTAGGAGATATAAACTTTTGCGGTTTGCCACGCCCCCTGTGGGCGTAGATATATCCACCATAGCTTATTAGTCTTGGGTTGTCAACCCGAGTATACATGCAAAATTTCAAGTCTCTAGTGTCAATAGTGTTCAAAATATAGCACATTTTGAAAAATTTCTATATATTCAGGTCCGATTTGCCACGCCCCCAATGGGCGTAGACATAAAACTTTTTGATCGATTTTCTTAGAGTCATAACATTAACTCATATGCAAAATTTCGTTCTAGCTTTAACGGTGTAGAAGATACGTATTTCCCGATTTGCCACGCCCCCAATGGGCGTAGATATATCCGCCATAGCTTTTTGAACTTGGGTTGTCACCCCGAGTATACATTTCAAATTGCAACTCTCTAGCTCATCATCTAGTATGATAACTTGACTATGGGCGGAAGAGTTTTCCGATTTGCCACGCCCCTAGTGGGCGGATCGGGAAAAGTTTTACACTTTATTATTCGGGAACATATATGAGTATATGTTTAAAATTTCAAGTCTCTAGCTCTAATAGCGCCGAAAAATATTGCGTTCATACGGACAGACGGACGGACAGCAAGACGGACATTGCACAAACCCAATATACTTTTTCCCCTTCGGGAACAAACTATAAAAACCCTTTCAATTCTTATTTTAATTTTTTTAAACCCCGTTACATGGAAACCCCTGTAAATCGAAAACCTCTGTAATTCGTAAAAAGTTCGGTTCCCTGCCATTACGAATTATCGAGACTCGACTGTATATCCTACGCACTCAACAACTAGCAGGTAGTGCCGCAGATAACCATAAGGGCCACATGTGTGAACTATAAATAGGCAGGTAACCCTGACCCTATCTCTTAGCGATAAGATATAATATAATAAACGAACGCGGAGCCTTACAAACTCAGCTATAGTATAAGATAAGCAATAGAATGCTGAGACTTACAAACTCAACACTATGTACATTAGATTTATGGTATGAAATTATACATGAGTCTACTAGGTATAAAAAACCTGGACTCAGAAGAATAAATTTAATAATGAACACCACCGCAGTCAAGTGTATTTATACACATCTCTTGCACACGTCCGACCGGCTCAGCATTCTGCGATCCCATTTCTAAGCGTGTCCGCGACCGACTAACTCTCATCCTCAAGCCGCCCTTGCCGCCCGATCCCCTCGCCATCGGCATTGCAACTTCACCACGGCGTGTGCTCTCTGCTCTCTTTAGACCACGCCGGGCAATGTTGCATTGCCGATCGTCTGAATTTGCGCGCGCTCGGGTCACAATTCAAATACTTAATCTACTTACATTTTAACAATTCATTCAAATCAATTTATAATCTAACAATCAAAAATTCTTATTAACTTTAAACAACTAGTTGATGTGAGGCGGTTCATGCAATGAGCCGCCTTACAGAGTAGACTTGAACCTATCAAAAATTGATAAGTGGAACTGAAACGATTTAATAACAAATTAGTCATATTAAGTGATCTACATTTACTGCTTGTTTTTACAGCTCTGCGATCACGTGCTGGAAAAGCTGCAGCACTTCAATGGATCCAATGATATAGAGGTGCAGGAGCGAGCCAACTCTGCCTACATGCTGATCGAGATGCTGCGGAAGCAGTTAACTGAGTCAGCAAAGGATGCGACGATGGGGTCGATGCCCTCAATGGCTATTGAGATTGTCCAGGAGATGGCGCTGCTGTTCGCCGGCGAGCTGATACCTGTAGCGCCCAAGGCTCAGCGCAAGGTGCCACTGCCAGATGGACTCGACTTGGACGAGTGGATCAATGCGCCGCCTCCGGACGACGCCAGCAGCACCTCGTCCGAGCATGATAAGGATGAGCTATTCGTCAGTGCTGCTCATGACGGTGGTGGTGGCGGCGGAGTTGGTACCCACTCGGGCGACAAGCGACGTAAAAGCCTGGAGCTGACGCCAGAGCAACTAGAGCGCCAGCGCATGGCACGTCTCATCGAGCAGTCCAACAATCCGCATTACCTGAAATCAACGCCGAACTCGGCATCAGCGATCATCGTCAACAGCAGCAACAACTCGAATGCCGATCAATACGACAATATCGATGACATACCCATAACCGAGCTCCCACTGGACATTGAGGGCGTGACCGCCTTGCGGGTGGGCAGTAAGTGAGAGCAGGTATAATGTTATGCATTTGATTAATTATAGTAACAACAATTGCAGTCGTGAAGCGCTCTGACAAGTATCTGAAGGAGCAGCAGGACGCGGCGGCAGCGGCGGCGGCTCACAGCAAGGACGCCAAAAAGAAGCATAAAAAAAGCAAGCAGAGCAAAAGATCAAAAAACAAAGTTGCGTACAACAGCAGTTCCGAATCAGATGCGGGTAAGCAGTGTGCCAGAATCAATAAGCGCAACCAATCATCTGAAATTTACCTTCTAGAACCGAAGTCTTTGCATATTGTGAACACCACACTGGACATGCCCGAGGGCGTAACGTTGACCGACAGCGAGGACAAAGATGGCAAATACGATCCAAATGATCCGCATCGTGCGCTCGACATCGAACTAGACATGTAAGACTTTATGGGGAAGGCAAATCGAAATAGAGTTTAATTGAAAATCTCTCTCAAAAGGGCCGTATTTCAAGCACCTGTCAAGACGAAGAATGCGTCGGCATCGACCAACCTGGAAACGTGTGCAGTGCCTAGCAAAAAGGAAAAGAAGTCTAAGGACAAGGCACGCGGCGAGCACAAAACACGCAAGGCACAGTCGCAATCGCAGCCGGACTCTGTGCCCGACTTGATTGACACGGGGAGCAGTCACTGTCGGACAATAACAGATAATGGCAACAACAATAACAATAACAACACTGCCTCAGTCGATGCTGTGTACAGCCAACATCAGAAGAAGAAGCGCGAGAAGAGCGATCGGAGTGAGCGGAGTGAAAAGAGGGTGCACAAGTCGAGCAAACTGCTGAACGATGAGGCGACCGCAGACACGACGAGCTCAACGACCATTATCGACGTCGGAGAGACGTCCGCTGAAAAGCCAGTGGCCGATACGTCGGCAGCTGTTGAAATCAGGGCGCATAAGAAGAAGCATAAGAAAGAGAAATCACAGCCGAAGGAAAAGCGGACGCACAAGTCGCCCGCATCAGACTACGAGCATCCGATGGGCATCTCGACACCCAGCAAACAGATTTTCTAGATAGTAACTAGCCTGAGAAATGTATCAATCAATCCCCATTCACCAATTTCTAATATGTAAAAAGCATTAATAAGGAACTTTAACCCTACGTCTAAATTATCGCTGCGATATAAAAACAAATTGAACAAATTGAAATTGAATTCAAAACAGATACTATTAGTAGAGCGAGAGGAAACAAAAATAATATGAATTAATATTAACTTTGTAATTTTAATGCCCACATTTGCCGTCGTGGCTCGAATCAGGAATAGAAAAAAATAAAAAACAAAAAAAAAAAAAAAAAAAAAAAAAAAAAAAAAACAAAAAAAAAAACAAGCAAAACAAAAGGAAATATAAGAATTGATTATTTCTATTTTTTAAATGAATGTGTAGCCCACATCGGGCAAGCGATTTGATCAAAATCCAATGCAAATATTTTGTAAAATAAGCGAGTTATACATGCTATAGAGTGTAGACTACATATAAATTATATATAATCGTTGAACATATATAATGCTTATATATACGAGTATAACTAAGAACTATTTGAAAATATTGGAGAAATCTAATACCTAGTTATAACTAGTGTGTAAATGTTGCGTCCAATTAATCAAAAAGCTACTCAACTCAAGAACTCAATGTCTTGGGCGAGAAGTGCTATGTCTATGCAGAGCATTACTTAAATGATCTCTGACACGACCATCTGTTTGTCTATCAGTCTGTCCGATATTTGTTCAACCTAGTCTTTCTAACCAAATTGAGATTTTCATTTTTAAAAGGTTGTTGTCCTCCCTAATAAAAACTTTTGCTAATATCTTGAGAGAATTACAGATTGGCTTGTGATTGAAATCTGATGAGACCTTTTGTGATTGTAAGGAGAGCTACGATTTCTTGTCACTTTTTTGTTGCATGGTGTAAACTTTCCAAAAACTTGCAACGGAATTTTCGAAAACAGGAAACAAAAGAGATGAGAGGAAAAAAACTAAACAATAAATATAATTATTGAAAGAATATTTCTCGTTTGAATTTATCAACAATGCAATATAACAAGTAAGAAGGATCTAGTCGAGACGGCTCGACTACAAGATACTCTGAGCCCTTCAAAAAGTGATACTCTTCTTCTTTACGCACGTATAAGCGCGCGCTCTGCTAACCACGGAGCTGCTGTCGTCGCTTGGGGGTGGGTTGGGCTATACTTTGGACGCTTATAACTCCATTTCTTAACGAAACTTTAATACTATATTAATAGCATCTAAATATATCTATTTGCCAAATTTCAAGTCTCTAGTATTTGAAATTCGTTTTTTGCAAATTGTAGGAGAGGGGGGCGTGGCATCCAAAATCTGAAAATTACAAAATCTGCGTATCCATAATATCTATCTACATATGTAGTTTTGAAGTCTCTAGCTAGTTATGCCCAAAAAACGTAAAAAAATGGAAACGAACTTTCGATTTCCTATCGATAATTTGGAAATGGGATGAGTTATCGAAAAAACAAAACAAACTCGTACTGCGTAACTAACATACACGAGTATTCATCTAATATCAGCTCTCTAGCTTTTGTAGTTTCCAAAATCTCGACGTTCATACGGACAGACGGACAGGGCTTGATCAACTTATTTTTTATGCTGATCAAGAATATATATATTTTATGGGGTCTGCGACGTCTCCTTCTGCCTGTTACATACATTTTCACAAAACCATTATACCTTGAATTCCCATTTTCAATGGGTTCAGGGTATAAAAACCCGAGCAAATACGAAGTTGAGTGGTAGCCAATGTAAAAAAAATAAGTGTGCACATTCATTTGTTCCAGTTGCCCACTCTATGTGTTGTATGGTTAGTGCTCGAATCGAGCGTTTTCACAACCGAGAATAGAAGTATTTTTCGAAATTTTGGGTCGTAGCTGTTGAGGGCATTTATAATTAGGATCGAAAAGAATACTCAAATTAATGGGATTTTTATCAATAACAATGTTGATCAAATAATGTCGCAGGAGGCATAACTGCCGGCATTGACCGACAGCTTTTCAGAGAACTGGGTATGTTTCGTGGATTGTGGGGGGCCAGTTGTGAAATTGATAGATGGAATACCAGTGCATCATCAGTTCCACAGCGAATCCAAACAGGGCGCAGTAGGCCATCAGCGCCCTTGCGAAGCAGTTCCAGGTGCCCTGGATAAACGTTCGCTCAGCGATCCTAAGCAGCAGCACCGAGTTCGAAATGAACATCAGACAACAGGTGGATACCCACGGAAAGACTAGCATCACGAACATCCGCTTGCCGGGTCTGATAAGCCCATTGAGCTCACGGATAGGCAGCACTGCCATCAAAGTAAAGAGTCCGGCGAGCAGTAAGCTCGTTAGGAACCCGTCGATTTCGGCATAGAACTTTTGGGAGCGACTCGGATTAAACGTAATTACAATGTACACTTTCGGCGTTTGCAAAATCATCGCCAGCAGCACGGTGCCGTAGATAACCTTTGCAATTGTTTCCAACATATTATACCGTAAATGTTAATTCACTTTTCGCACAGGTCGCCAGTATTATATTTTTTGTTAGCAATTTTGACTCGATCGGAACTTAAATAATATATATGATAGGATTAACGTATTCAAAAATGATTGACATCAATTTCCCAGCATACTCCTTCCGGAGCTGCCTGGTTAATCGATATTCTACTCTTTCAATTATACCAGGGACCGTAACGATTATAATTTTGATGAAAAAAAAAAGTAAGAAATAATTATTTATTGAGTTACTAAAAATAAATAATTTTTTATGATAAAAACAAAAAATAATTATTACACATTAACTTTTATCACTAACCATACAACACATAGACTGGACAACTAGAACAAACTTTTTTCACGAACCAGATTTTGATTTCGCGTCCTAATCATCTTCGTATTTGCTCGGCTCTGTCATTTGCTGCCTGTGTGCAAAACTATTCTTGCTACCTACTCCACTCAGTAGACCTTTCAACAATTCTAAGTCTCTCAAGCCATGCAACTGCAATATTAGACTTAACAATGTATGCATGCTCATCGTTAAAGCATTTTCTTCAGGCGCATCAACGCTTTCATACCCTACATAAAAATAATAATAATAATCTTTATATTTTGCATGAGCATGGCAATCGCTTTGAAAAGTTCAGCATACTCTTCACTCAGAAGGTAAGAAATGGGATCGTTTGCAAGTCGCGAACAAATTCGAATTTTGTGCGCTGTCGACTGCAGTGCTGCCAACATTTTGTTGCATGAAAACGCTAGATCAGCCTTTGAAAAAAAGCTAGAAATAGCTAGAAATATTTCTTCATAGCTAAAAAAAAAACGTTAGAATATAATTTTTTTTTTGCCGGTTTATTTCAATATATTATAAGATTTCATCAATGACTTCATCTTCATCCTTATGGTTCATGTAGCTTTCATTGGTCCCTATCTTTCTCAAACATGCTGCTGGTAATTTGTAATCGTGGCAGCATTTTTCTTTGGAGGCGTAGTCCGTATCTACAAATATGATATTTAATGTATTGATCATTTTATAAAATATTACACAGCAATCCCAAATGGTCCACATGTTTGATCGAACTATGTATATTAATACAAACACAGTCCCGCTTCTTGCTCGCAAGTTCTCAATGAGATTAAAAAAACAAATGGAATTTTATAAGGCTGTGCAAAAGCCGCTGAAGTTGCCCTGTGCTTGTGCGTGCAAATCTGAAAGCTTAGCATGAGAAGAGAGCAGAGAGTAAAAAGCATGGGGCAGAAAGAGAAAGAGAGCAAGGGAAAGAGCGGCGCATGACAGGCATTTTTGAAAAATCGACCGTCTCCGTCGAGCGCTCGAAGCGGAATGATTTTGCCATCAGCAATTTTTCTCTCCCGACCCTAAAAACCCGAGCAAATACGAAGTTAAGGGGGTTCTAAAGTCAAAAAATAAGTGTGCACATTAACTTGTTCCAGTTGTCCAGTCTATGTGTTGTATGGTTAGTGATAATATTGAATGCTCGTCTGGCTTATCGATGTTTGTTGTCATTCATATGAAAAAATACTATTCGTATGAAAATGTGGCATCATAGAGCAGAGAGCACAGAAAAGATACACCAAGCTACCAGATGTTGCAAAAATATGAAGTAAAGCTAGTTTTTCTTGAAAAATAGCTATAGTTTCCGCTAGCCGCTATTTCACAATTTATCCCGCATTTCCTTGTTGCAACCCACTAGATCTAGTGGGAAAATAGCTAAATTGGCAGCAGTGCAAACAACATTACATCTTTGTGTTATTAACATAACATACCCTATTATGCTAATTCTTACGTAAATAAATCTCTGACACGGCCTTCCTGACGATTACACGTCCTCGTGTATAGAATCAAACATTTTGATTAGAATCATATCTCATTTCTAATCTTCTTATTTGCGTAGTTTCATCATCTACATATTCGCATCATTTAAACATCTTTACACTTGTTCTCAATAATCATAAAAATATCTCTTTCTGTTTATTACCCATATCATTATCATCATTACTCTCTTCAGTACACATTTTTGTCTTCAAAATGTTAGTTAATGCTCGTAAACTCAATCATTTGGATACAACTCTCATCTTACAACAGTTTTACATCATCAAATGTCAGTGTTACGGGATATCTCTTTTACATTCTCTAAGTACATCGTACTCTTCCGCAACAACTCGCCCATTTGGCTTTCCATCAAATGTCAGTTTGGCAGGATATCATTCAAATTCAGTACCTTGTACTCTTCTGCGACAAACCCGATCATTTGGCTTTCCATCAAATGTCAGTTTGGCCGGATATCATTCAAATTCAGTAGCTTGTACTCTTCTGCGACAAACCCGATCATTTGGCTTTCCATCAAATGTCAGTTTGGCAGGATATCATTCAAATTCAGTAGCTTGTACTCTTCTGCGACAAACCCGACCATTTGGCTTTCCATCTTATCATACCACAGTTATACAGGCTCTTGCCGCCACTCTGCGACGATATGTACCACTGGTACCATGATCTCTCACCAGATCAACTGTCCGCCATGAACAATGTCATCTTTCACCAGTATGATCATTGACACTTGAACCTAGCCCCTGTGTATGATGTCCTCCACACCTTCTGGCAGAGGTAACCTCTTGATCAGCGTCTTTTTCACCGTGATCAATATTATCAAACATTTCTGTTTCAATCTGCTTATCTGGCAACGCTCGTAAAAATTCATGTGAATATTTATGTATATTTCCTATTATTTGTCAACGATTTTAACATATATCGGTCACCTTCAAGTAATTCAGTAACTACAAATGGTCCCTTAAATTTGGGATCCAATTTCGTCTGATGCCGTTTCTTCATTTTTCAACAAAACATAATCACCGATTTTATGTTTCCTTATTTTTGCCTTATTTTTCTCAACTCTACTTTTATCATACTCGGCATTCCTGACAATATTTTCCTTAGCTTGAATTCTCGCTTCATCTCGATCAATTTTTGTTTCTTCCCCGATAGGTAACATGCCCAAAGGCCTTGCTACTCTACCAATTAATAACTCCAGTGGACTAAAGTTAGTTACTCTATTAGTCGTGCAAGTCATGGCCAACTATACTTCTTTTAAGGCTTCTTGCCATGATCGCGAACTTGTTTCTACTGCTGTCAACATACTTTTCATAGTATTCATCACACGCTCCACTTGTCCATTAGCTCTACTAGCGCCTGTTGCTATCAAGTGCAAATTTATTTTATTACTTGCACAAAAATCATTAAATCCACTACTTGCAAAGTTTCTGCCCTGATCTGCAATAATACGATTAGGTGCCCCAAAAAGTGCTATAGTAGATTTTACGGCTTCAATGCAGTTATTTGTGTCTAGATTTAATGTGTGATGCAAATGGACAAATTTGGTAAATGCATCAACCTGAACAATGACATATTCTTTTACATCATTTTTACCACTCAGCTTTCCGCTAATGTCTATGTGTATAGTGTTGAGGTTTTTTCTCTTTTGATATAAATCAAAACGCAGTTTTGTAAATGTAGGTGCACAAAATATGTAAGTTTATTTAATAAAATCAAAATTATAAGTAGCAAGTACACAACGCGACGTTTTCAACTTAACTGACCCGACACTTTCATAACTGATCTTGCACAACACAAAATGATACAATGATACAAGACTCGATGTGCAGTATGCTATTATACTTCCTTCTCTTACATATAGAATGTTCTGGATGTCTCTTTTCGTATGCTTGCTTTTCTGTATGTATGTATGTATGTACACAATCCAGAACATTCGTTTGCCTATTCTAATGAAAATGCTCGAACAGCCAACGACTGATTTTACAGTTACATATGTACGTTAAATGCTTATTTCTACAAAGATGATAATGATGATGAGTTTTGTTCGAGATCATTCTTCAACACCCTCCCTAAAACTCAACATCTCTATAAAATTTTATTCTTTACTCTTAATTCCTAATTTCTCTCGCTGCTCTCCTTTGACATTTTCTATCATTCATATACATACATATGCTGCTATTGCTTTAAGTACGACATCGCCTTCTCTCCTTCCTCGGGTTCGTTCATTCATTTTAAGCGACTGTCGCCTTCCCTTCTGCCGTTCTTCTCTTAAGCACTTCGCTTATGTCTGTATCCGCTCTGCTTGATCTTCTCTGATTTCGTCTCATCTTCGCTGCTACTACACGTCTGCCAATTCTACCCCTGCTTTCCTTAGCTCCTCTTCTTTGCTCTTCAACGCTTTTGCTGCGCCTTCTATCATGCTTTCCTCTGATTGCCTTTGAGACTTCTTGCGTTTCATTGCCTGTTCCAGCGCCGTCTTGAGTATGCGATGAATTTCTTTGAGTTTCACTAGATTCTCCAGTAGCGATTCCAGCGAATCTTCCATTGTCATACGCTGTGTGTTCACCTGCTCTATGGATTGTTTTTGCTTTTCCCTTTCATTCCATACGCCTTTCATGGAGCGACGCTCAGACTCCAGTTCCCGTAGTAAATCCGAGATGCGTTGATTCTCTGCCTGTAGCTCACTCCGGCACTTGTACACTATTTGCTTCTGCTTTTCATCTTGTTCAACCAACAGCCGCTGCATTTCCTCGTGCTCATCCAGTATTGTCAGCCTTAACAATTCAACTTCCATTTGGCATTGCTGCAGATCGCGGCACACTAACTTATACTCGCGCTGCAGTTCTTCATGATCTCGCCTCTCATTGATCTCCCTGCGCAGATCATTCAGTTTGCGTTGCTCCTCTTGTTTTACTTGTACCGTTTTCCAAACGCACTCCTTTTCATGCACAGCCGCCTCACAAATTGCAATCGCATCTTGACCTTTACGCCTCACCTTGATCTCGCTCAGATGCTGATCCTTGCTCATCTGCAACTGGTTACGAGTCTCATCCAGCATCGTCTTGATCTCCATGGATTCATTATACAGCGCGGAGAACTGCAATTGCAAGCACTTATACTCTGTCGTCTCCGCGATGACCGATGCACGTAGCTGGCAAATATCCATTTTAAGCTTCTCGACTTCCTTGAGAGTTTCACGATGCGTGGCATTCAGCTTATCAAGCTCCTGTGATCGATTGTTCGCCAATTCCCGAAACACCACCATCTCTTTGTGCAGCTCCTCCAGATGATGACTACTCACATTCATCGTTGCA
>JAUESP010000039.1:110000-174216 GCA_030914335.1 Drosophila borborema
TCACTTTGTATTTCGACCTACAAGTGTTTTCTGCTGATATTCCACTTATTTCTGTCTCATTTCTGATTCGGGGTAAATTCAACCACTGTGCGGCCTCCTCAGATATAATGGTTTTTTGAGACCCGCTATCTATCAATGCTCTTAATTCAATATAGTTCTCCTTGCTTGTTTTTACTTTGATTATTGCAGTGGCTAATAAGGCCTTTTCATTTGCCATTACAGTATTAACCCTGTCTTTATTTATATTTAAATGTAGCATTGTGTGATGATCTCTTTTGTAAAAGCCACAAGTTATGTCATTTTTACACCGATATGAGTTTGAGTGTTTTAAACATTTTAGACATAAGTATGTCTTTTTAGCAATGTCAAGCCTTTCACTCGGATTCATTGCTTTAAATTTTGTGCATTGCGTGACACTGTGGCCTACTGCTTTGCATATCGGACAATATTGCACATTGGTAGTGCTTCTGAAGACTTTCTTTTCTTCTTTTTTTGATGCGGACGTTGAGTAATACCTCTGTTCTAAAAAGTCCATTACGTCAGTCAGCAGTTGTATGTCCTTTGTCTTTTTTATTTGGCTTTCATATAATTGAAGAGCCTCTTTACTAAATTTTCTCAGTATTAAATGTGCAAACATTTTGTCAACTTCACTTGAGAGTTGAGCTTTATTTTTAATGATGTGTATTGACTCATTGATTGTGTGTATGAAGTTGTTGATACTTTTGGATGAGTCAATATCTAAATTTGGGAGTTCTAATATTCGGTTAAATTGTTCCGAAAAAATCTTTCTTTTATTTTCGTATCTTTTGGTTAATAATTCCCAAGCTACGGTATAGTTATCTGCGGACCCTGTTAATAGGTGAGCAACCATGCTCTTTGCTTCTCCTCGTAATGAGGTTTTTAAATAGTTAAATTTTATGGCAGAAGTTAGGTCCTGTCTTTGATCGATAAGGTCGTTAAACAGTTGGGCGAATGAGTCCCAATCTTTAGCATCGCCAAAGAATATTGGGACTTGCATTCTCGGTAGTCCAGGGAGATTATCCCCCTTTTCTTGGATAGTGGGTTGAATTGGGGAAGTTTTCTTTGCGTCTAATGCGCTGATGGTATTTTGAATGTCGAACTCTAGTTCGATTACCCCTTCTTCAAACGTTTTGCTGGCTTCATATTTGGGTTGAAGCTCTTGTATGTGTTTCGAAATTCTATTCCATAAGAATAGAATCTTATTTTTTCGAATTTCGAAAACCCCTACATTTGATTTCGCAATATCCTCATTTGTTTCTATTAGATATTTTCTTATCTGATCGACTTTCTTTTCAAAATCTGCCTCTTCATGAACTGTAACCGTTCCTATCTGCCTGATTTCTTCTTTGATTTGCTTCCCGCTACTCAAAATTTCTGTTTTTATATCTTTTATAGTTTTTATTGCTTTTTCAAACTCCTTATTGTTAAAATATGGGTGGTCTATTATCCCCACTTTTAACAATATTGAGTTATTATTTTCTAGCTCATTCTGTATCCTACCTAGCTCTTCTAATATGTCGCTAGGTGGCCTTATCTCATCTGATGAGTCTAGCTTCATCAATCTGGACACTAAGTCCGATTGTTTTTTTAACAGTATTATGATTTTTTCTGATAGCATTTTCTTTTCTTATTTTAACAATAAAGTAAATAAAATTACAACTTATCTTAGCTCCAGTCTTCTCCGAAGGGTGGCTCTGCGTGATCGATTTGAATCCCACTGTCTTCTGAGTACCTCCTGCGTGATTGGAATCCTGCTTTCTTCTAAATAGCTCCTGCGTGACTGGAATCCCGCTGTCTTCTGACTCGCTCCTGCGTGATCGATTGGTGCTGTTGTTGTTTGTTTGATTTTTTTTTTGTTCGCTTTTTGTTTTTTTTTGCGGTTTTTGTTGTCCTTTTTCGACTTCTTGAATTTGTCTCTTTGGACTTATGAAAGTTGTCCGTTCCCTTTTTATTTTTGGGATACGGACTTGTTCGCACTACAAACTTTGAATATTTTTGAGCGCTTTTTTTTTTTTTTTATGTCCTATTTGGACTTATTAAAGTTGTCCGTTCCCTTATTTATTTCTGGGATACGGACTTAGTTGCACTGCAAATTTATCTTTATTTAAACTTGAGCACTTTTTTTTCTGATGTCCTATATGGACTTAGTTGCACTACAAATTATTTTTTTTGAGCACTTTCTTTTTTTTTTTTTTTTTTTAATGTTGTCCGTTCCCTTTTTATTTTGGAGATACGGACTTATATTTGCACTACAAATTATTTTTTGAGCACTTTTTTTTTTTTTTTTTTAATGTTGTTCGTTCCCTTTTATTTCTGAGATACGAACTTATTTGCACTACAATTTATTTTTTGAGCACTTTTTTTTTTTTTTTAATGTTGTTCGTTCCCTTTTATTTCTGAGACACGAACTTATTTGCACTACAATTTATTTTTTGAGCACTTTTTTTTTTTTTAATGTTGTCCGTTCCCTTTTTATTTTGGAGATACGGACTTATTTGCACTACAAACTTTTCTTTTTTAAAATTTGAGCACTATTTCGTATATATACTCTGTCTCTTACCTCTGGTGGGGGAGAACAGAGCAATATAACAAAATTTTTGTTGTCTTTTGCTGAGGTTTTGTAATACCTCACAGCACAAAGACGCTGGTTCCTTCTCTGTGTCTCTTACCACTGGTGGGGGAAAACAACAGAGAAGGCTCGAAGGACCAAAATGTTATTTGGCCCAACCTCTGAACTCTTTGAACTCTACTCTTAGAACTCAAGAATTGAACTCTACTTCTTGAGTAAAAAAGTTGAACTCGCCTTTGCGAGCCCAAAAATTGAACTGTTTATTTCTTAAAATCCTAGTGCTTATATACCTTAACAATACTTCCAGGCACTGGAAGGCTACAATTAATTCCATGCACACAAATGCACAGATGTTTGTCAAGTGTCCCTTTTCGATCGCTAAGCCGTTCTCACGTCTCGCGTTACATTTTTATTACTTGCTGCGTTGGTCGCTGCAGCTAAGGGATGACATGTTTATTACTTGGCTTCAGATAACGCGCAGGTTATCGACTATTGCCTATTTTTTAATATGTTTATATAAGTGGCATGTTCATGCTTAAACAATAAGGGTATATATATCTATCTATTTGCCAACTTCCAAGTCTCTAGTATTTGAAATGCGTTTTTTCCAAATTGTGGGCGAAGGGGGCGTGGCATCCAAAATCTGAAAACTACAAAATCTGCGTATCCATAATATCTATTTAAATATATAAGTCTCTAGCTAAAACTGTGTAGAAGTTATACCCAAAAAACCTTAAAAATTGAAACGAATTTTCGATTTTTTATCGATAATTTGGAAATGGGTCGAGTTATCGAAAAAACAAAATAAACTCGTATTGCGTAGGTAACATACGAGTGTTCATGTGAAATTTGAGCTCTCTAGCTTTTGTAGTTTCCGAAATCTCGACGTTCATACGGACGGACGGACGGACGGACGGACAGACGGACAGGGCTCAATCAACTTATTTTTTTATGCTGATCAAGAATATATATACTTTATGGGGTCTGCGACGTCTCCTTCTGCCTGTTACATACATTTCACAAAACCATTATACCCTGAATTCCCATTTTCAATGGGTTCAGGGTATAAAAACTGTTTCTGAATAACTGATAAATTTTCTTCTGATTTCATATCATACACTGAGTTTAATTTTACCCACATTTCTCTAGCTGTTTTGCAGCTCACAATCAATTCCATCGGTCTTCTCTCGATAGAATGAATTATTATTTTTCTTGCAGTCTTATCAGCCTTTAAAAACCTTTTCGAGTCTCTTTCACACGTTGCAGACTCCTCTGTCGGACACGTCAAAACACCTTCGCACACGGCAAGAACATCGTCGTCTTCTTCTAATAACGTGCGAATCATGAAACACCACAAATGCCAATTGTCTTTGTCGCGTAACCGTTCTATTTTCATATTTACCGGCTCCATTTTTACTGTCTTTATTATACCCTGAACCCATTGAAAATGGGAATTCAGGGTATAATGGTTTTGTGAAAATGTATGTAACAGACAGAAGGAGACTTCGCAGACCCCATAAAGTATATATATTCTTGATCAGCATAAAAAAATAAGTTGATCTAGCCCTGTCCGTCTGTCCGTCCGTCCGTCCGTCTGTCCGTCTGTCCGTCCGTCTGTCCATCCGTCCGTCCGTCCGTCCGTATGAACGTCGAGATTTCGGAGACTACAAAAGCTAGAGAGCTGAAATTTTACATGAACACTCGTATGTTAGCTACGCAATACGAGTTTATTTTGTTTTTTCGATAACTCGTCCCATTTCCAAATTATCGATAAAAAATCGAAAATTCGTTTTCATTTTTAAGGTTTTTTGGATATAACTTCTATACCGTTTTAGCTAGAGACTTTAACTTTATATATTTAGTTAGATATTATGGATACGCAGATTTTGCAGTTTTCAGATTTTGGATGCCACGCCCCCTCCGCCCTCAATTTGGAAAAAACGCATTTCAAATACTAGAGACTTGCAATTTGGCACATAGATAGATTCATATATCCTTAATCTACTCTAAAAATTTCATGAAGATCGTCCATTTAGAAATGGAGTTATAAGCGTCCAAAGTTCAGCCCAACCCACCCCGAAGCTACGGCAGCAACTGCGCAGTTAGCAGAGCGCGCGTCTCCAAGTGCGTAAAGAAGAAGAGTATCACTTTTTTTGCAGGGTTCAGGGTATCTCGTAGTCGAGCCGTCTCGACTAGAGCCTTCTTACTTGTTATTACTTGCTGCGTTGGTCGCTGCAGTAAAGGGATGACATGTTTATTACTTGGCTTCAGATAACGCGCAGGTTATCGACTATTGCCTATTTTTTATACCCTGAACCCATTGAAAATGGGAATTCAGGGTATAATGGTTTTGTGAAATGTATGTAACAGGCAGAAGGAGACGTCGCAGACCCTATAAAGTATATATATTCTTGATCAGCATAAAAAAATAAGTTGATTGAGCCCTGTCCGTCTGTCCGTCCGTCCGTCCGTCCGTCCGTCCGTATGAACGTCGAGATTTCGGAAACTACAAAAGCTAGAGAGCTCAAATTTCACATGAACACTCGTATGTTACCTACGCAGTACGAGTTTATTTTGTTTTTTCGATAACTCGTTCCATTTCCAAATTATCGATAAAAAATCGAAAATTCGTTTAAATTTTTTAGGTTTTTTGAGTGTAACTACTACACCGTTTTAGCTAGAGACTTCGACTTTAAATATTTAGTTAGATATTATGGATACGCAGATTTTGTGATTTTCAGATTTTGGATGCCACGCCCCCTTCGCCCACAATTTGGAAAAAACTCATTTCAAATACTAGAGACTTGCAATTTGGCACATAGATAGATATATATACCCTTAATCTACCCTAAAAATTTCATGAAGATCGTCCATCTAGAAATGGAGTTATAAGCGTCCAAAGTTCAGCCCAACCCACCCCCAAGGCACGTCAGCAACTGCGCAGTTAGCAGAGCGCGCGCCTCCAAGTGCGTAAAGAAGAAGAGTATCACTTTTTTTGCAGGGTTCAGGGTATCTCGTAGTCGAGCCGTCTCGACTAGAGCCTTCTTACTTGTTTTAATATGTTTGTATATAAGTGGCATGTTCATGCTTGAACACTAATGCCTTTAAAACAATTTTGATTCTGCCACAATCACAACATCGTCAATATAAACAACTGCATAGGAATATGCCAATTCGCCCAAAGCTTTTACGATCGCTAGCTGAAACATTGATGAGGCATTCTTGAGGCCAAACGGCATAGCTAAAAATTCATATTGACCCTCTGGAGTTACAAAAGCGGTTTGTAGTGGCGCTGGACTAGCTAAAGTCAAGCATTTTTATAAATATATGTTTACAAATTGTAATATTATGAATAGCCTAATAGCATGCACTCAGCAGAGCAGTGTGCCGTTTAAGACAGCTGTTATCCAGGGCAAACAAAAGGAGACCATAAGATAACAGGAGTAATTGTCACTTTCGCTCGGAAGTTATATCTGTTCCCAAGCGCTGGCTTGCCGCTCCAGCATCGGCCATACTTTTCTTTTCTAATTTGACTCGCAAAACGGCAAGACCGAAATTTTTACTGTGCCAAGTATACTGTGCAAATTAATTTGTGAAAATTTTACAAAAAAAAAAAAAAAAAAAATAGAAAAAAATAAGAATTTCATTTCTTTTATTTAAAAATTTATTAGTGCAAGTGCCAAATCGATTATTGGTGAGTCATAAAACATTAATTTCGATTGGTAACGAAAAGAAATAAGAAAAAACCTCTATTGAATAAATGAAGTAATTTCGCACAAACCTCTTTGCAGGTTTGGCACCAAGCCTTATCTTAACTTTCTTTTGTGCTGGCGACAAATACGCTACACCTAAATCGGCAAGCACATAAGGCCGCACAACTTGCGCTGCAAAATTGGCAAATCTCCCATCCACCAAAAGCTGAGCAGCCTTTGCTAGACGCAAATACTTTTTTTTGGCCACGCCACCACTCTCCGCAGTCTCTGAAGAGAGCTTGTGTTTCCAATTGGAATCGTTGGATGAATCGTTTATAACGATACCCTGCATATTCGAACTAAAAATTTTGTCATATGTTAGAGAAAAAAAAAAAAAAAAAAAACAAAAAAAAAAGAAAATCTAACCTAATCATGAAAATGTATAATTAAAATAGTTTATAATTTATATATTATAAAATTTTGTATATCTAATCCTATCTACTCCATATGAATATTTTCCCTTACTTAGCATCTTCTTTTTCTATATACATATATATACATATTTTTGAATTTTTGCATTATTTTTATTTTATTCATTTTTGCATAAAGCATAATTTTTATAGCAGCTTACAGCCATACCGAAATGGAAGCGCTTTCATCGCAGGATATTGCCGTAAGTGCACAATATTAAATTTAAGTTTGATGTGCTTCTTATTTAGTTTATCAGCGTTTGTTTTGCTACGCTACTTTTGTAAAGAATAATGCACTAATCATTTCTTCTTTCCTATCATTCTTTTCTCTTATTATAGTATCCTACGTTTATCATTTCTTTGCTGGCTTATTCTTTCTAGCAGCTGAGAGCTTACTTAAAAGCTTTAAAAAAAGCTCGAATATCTTTACCTCTCTTTACCATCATTCTAATGTATCGATATTATAATTATTTTTGTATTCAACTTTAAAGCTAAAATGAACATTTGCTAAGTCTAACCCTTTCGGGGCCATGCGACGCAACTGGGTAAGGGTGTATTAGTTTCTCAAGCTGGAATGGGATCGCCAAAATGTATATATGGTAACTAGCGATCATGGTAGGGAGGGCAATATCGGTCGCCTAAAATATCTAGGGCCGATACCCAGCTTGGCAGCTATATATGTTTGTTTGTGCGTTTGTCTCTTTCTTTCTTCCTTTCTTCCCTTCGTGCTATCTAAATTGACCAGCGACCATCGAAATTAGGCACGCGAGTTTATTTTAATAAATAATGTGTGGCAGCACCTGGAGTTGCAGTTCCCTTCTGTACCCCTCCCTCTTCACGACTATCCTGAGCCGGATCCAGCGCGAATTATGTACTTCTTTTTCAGATTAATACATGTTCTTTATTTGAGGCATAGAATACCACTGAGCGACTTATTCAATTCTAAGGGGTTTTTTATATAATTCTTTTTGTTTCCAATCATGGTGAAATACTCTTATGCTAGGCAGCGGAGGCTGCTATAATTGTTTATGTTTACAATATTGGAGCTGCGTCTTATTACTAAAGTGTGTTTATATTATGCAGCTGGGCTGTGACCAAAAAGTGTCAAATAGCCTTTGATAGCTAGTGGAGGCTGCGATGCTTGTTTATATTATGTAGCTGTGAAAAATATTATTGTTTACAATATTGGGTCTGCTCTTGAGTTAGCAATAAGTGTCCGTTATTCATATGATACTTATGGCTCAAGAGTTTTTTACATTAAGGAAGATTGTAAGCCTTTAGTGTCGACTGTAGTTCTTTGAAATGCAGCTAATGGTATGGTGTCAGCTGACGCTGTGAGAAGTGATGCTGATGGCATAACTCCTCCCCTCTTAGAGTTTGAATTCTCCTGAATTCTTTCCAAATTAATATTAATATTTTGCCTTTTGGATCTTAAGTATACATAAATAATAAAACATATAAAAATTATTAAAAGTATTAATATAATGCCATTTGTTACTTTTCTTTCATATTTTAGTTCTGAGATTTCTTTTAAATTTTCAAAAATTTTTATTGTTAAATGATCAAAATTAATAGTGTTTTTGTAAGTTTGATTTAATAGTTCTGTGGGATAAAAAAATTTGTCGTAAAATTCTATTTTTTCATTGGAAAATGTTTCTTTTAAAATTTGTATTTTGCAATTTCCAAATTGTATGAGATTATTTCCATTTAATGTAATATTTCTTTTGTCGCAATTTTGATATAACTTTTCTTTTCTGGCATTTTTTATTATTATTGTGTCATCATCTATCTTTTCAATACTAGTGATATTATTAAATATAAATTTACAGCTGTTGGTAAGAGTGCAACTTTTACTTGATTTAAGTTCCTTTAAAATTGTATTTGGTTTATATTCCAATATTTTATTGTTAACTTCTATAATTAATAAATTTTCTTGATCAATTTGGATATACTCTGTGTTTGGCATTGGCATAAGTAACTTAACATCTACATTTATATAATTTTTTGGAATTTTTATTGCTATTATTATGTAATTATTTTTATATTTCAAAATACCCATACGAATTAATTTTAATTTATAAAAATCAATGTCAAATTTGTTTATTTCTTCTTCTGATAAAATTTCTGGTAAAATTATATTATTCTTTGCAGAGGCAATATTCTCCTGAATATAATTTACTTTGTATTCGATATTTTTTAATTTCTGCATTTGATCATTGGATAAGATTTTCATTATGATTTCTTTATTTTGGTTATTTATATTTGTCAGTGTTTCATTAATGATTATTCGGTCATGCTTAATCGTTTCTGCTAAACTATGTATTGTGTCGTTAAAATGTGAATTTATGATTATTTGTTGGTTCATGTTGTTTATGATGTTATGGTTATTTTGGTCGGTTATATCAAGGTGTTCTAAGATATCTGTCCTATCTTCATCGTCCATCAGTCCGAATAGCCATTTGTATGCTGTACCTGCTATATTTATAAGTCCCCTTTTATTTCTGCTAAAATTAAATTAATTAAGGCAAAGATTAAATCCATTACACGATTTAATCTTTGCCTTAATTAATTTAATTTCTCTTAATAAATCCTCTTTATATGCAATTTCGGTTGTTATTATGTTTGCTTCTATTTGTTTTAAAATATCATTAAGTGGGTCAATATTAATAATGTGTAGTGTAATTATTGTTTCGTTTACTATTTCGGTTTCCTGAATCTGTATGGGTGCATATCCTGCACTCACTAATATCGGTTCCATTTGCAATCTTGCTTGTACTGTATTAAGCCTGATTATAATGATGGCTAGCATGATTAACATCTGGGAAATAAGTAAAAGAGAAAAAAAAATCTTTATCATATCTGCTATCAACAAAAAAAATTTTTTTTTATTATTATTCATTAGGTTTGTTAATTTCCTGATTTAACGGTATTTTAATGTTACTTGGATGAATGTTTTCTAACTCTGCATATCTAAAACAAGTAAGAACGTTGCAGTTAGGCGCAACTAACTGCGATATACTTTGTTCCCATAGGTGCATCTTATTTATTTAATAAACATTTAATTAACGAAATATTTCGGCAATTAGCAAACGTACATGGCAAGCAACAAACGTTTTTCCTACACATACATACAGATTTTCACATGTACACACTATACGAGTATACACACAATTTTCTATGTATGCATACAAAAGTTTGCATGCCAGAATATTCTAAGAATTGTGACTGAATTGGGAATTTTTCGATCGTTACTTTAGTTTTGTCAAAAGGCGCTCTAGCAATGTCTTATTTGGTTTTAGTTAACGAAGCGCAAGTCAGGGCAGTGGCGCTGGTGGTAAGCGCTATGCAAGCTATACTTAGGTGCATGGGTTAGAATCCCGCAGAAAACTTTTTTCAAAAATGATTTATTTTTTATTTTTTTTTTTATATTTGTATATTTATTATAAAATGCTTGCTGCCAATTGATAATCATTTATAAAAATACGCATATGAATTGTGCATTTAAGTAAAAACTAAAACTGCTTTATGCTTTCCGATTTGCGACGCTGTGTTTTTCTGCGACGCAGGCAGTTTTTCTATGCATGCATATATGTATGTATGTATATGTACGTGTATACACATCCAAAAGTGTATACATATTGCAAGAATTGCGATTGTATTGTTTTGTGTCGTCACAAGCTGCTGATCAGCTGGTCAGCTGATCAGCTGTGAATTTATTTAGGTTTAGCTAACGATTACATGTTGTTTTCAAAAGACCCAGGTTCGAATCCCGTTGGAAACTTTTTATTTATTAATCGAAAACTTATAAATTTTATTTTTTAAATTTATTAATATTATATTATATTTATGTTAAAATGCTTTCGGCCATCTTAGCAATTGCTACTAAGCTATTATATGCATGAATTATGCAGTTGGCCACAACAAACTTCTTTGCCGATTTGCCACGCCCCCAGTGGGCGTAGACGCATAATTTCTGCCAGTTCTTAGAAAGAGCCGAGGCTAACATGCCTGCAAAATTTGGTTGCTTACATTCCAAAAATGCGAAAATTACAGGGTATTTTTCGATATGCCACGCCCCCAAAGAGGCTGAAAAATTATTTTTGGGGCATCGATAGAGGAGAACATTAGTAACTCAACCATCCAATTTTCAAGCTTCTAGCTCGAAAACTGTAGGAGATATAAACTTTTGCGGTTTGCCACGCCCCCTGTGGGCGTAGATATATCTACCATAGCTTATTAGTCTTGGGTTGTCAACCCGAGTATACATGCAAAATTTCAAGTCTCTAGTGTCAATACTGTTCAAAATATAGCACAATTTGAAAACTCACTATATATTCAGGTCCGATTTGCCACGCCCCCAATGGGCGTAGACATATAACTTTTTGATCGATCTTCTTAGAATCATAACATTAACTCACATGCAAAATTTCAGCGTTCTAGCTTTAACGGTGTAGAAGATACGTATTTCCCGATTTGCCACGCCCCCAATGGGCGTAGATATATCCGCCATAGCTTTTTGAACTTGGGTTGTCACCCCGAGTATACATTTCAAATTGCAACTCTCTAGCTGATCATCTAGTATGATAACTTAACTGTGGGCGGAGGAGTTTTCCGATTTGCCACGCCCCTAGTGGGCGGATCGGGAAAATTTTGACACTTTATAATTCGGGAACATATATGAATATATGTTTAAAATTTCAAGTCTCTAGCTCTAATAGCGCCGAAAAATATTGTGTTCATACGGACAGACGGACAGACGGACAGACGGACGGACAGCAAGACGGACATTGCACAAACCCAATATACTTTCTTCCCTTTGGGAACAAAGTATAATAAGGCTCATCCTTATATCTGACTCTTTTATAATTTTTAATTGGACCTTCCTGTCTTTGTTCTTTGTATTCTTCCCTTGTATAATTTATTTTGTTTATAGTCATTTTCTTACATTCCTCAATAGTAATTTTCAATTTATTTGCATCCTCTGTATCTTTAGCATGATTCGGTGTACATTTTATTGTTGAATGATAACGTTTGTTGTACGCTATTATTGCTAATTGAATTTTAGATTCAATGGAAAGTTCATTATTATCTATTCCTGTTATTATTTCAATTAATGTGGAATGTAATCTTTCAATATCAGCATTTCCTGTATGGGAATTTGATTTTGTATAATGTATTTCAATATCTTGTTTAAAAACTGTATTATATGTTCTGATCTAAATTCATTATCCATTATTATTTTCTGTGGTTTATTAAATTTTGCAAAATGTTCTATCATAATTTGCATCTTTGTTCGCCAATTTCTATACGTAATGTTATAAGCAACTGCAAATTTTGTAAGTTTATCTATGATTGTAACAAAAGATTTGTGTTTTATATGAAATATATCTAAGTGTATAATTTGATTTTTACTATTTGGTGTTTCTGTAAGTTGAAATTTTGGTTTAATCGGTTTTCTATCATACTTAATCTTTTACACTTTCTGCAATTTGCTATTATTAACTGAATATGTTCCCTTAATTTTGGAAAATAGATTTTGTCTTTTAGTGAATTGAACGTTTCATTTATACCACTGTGTAATGAATCTTTTGAATGGTAAATTGAAATTTATTTATGTAATTCTTCCTCCGTTGAAATTTCTTGAGCTCGTTTTGTACATTTGAAAAATTTTATATTTTCGCAGTGAGAAAAAATTTTAATTAATATACATTGTATTTTATGATATTCTGAGTCTGGTACTTCTGAAAAATTCCTACTGTTCCTTTCTCTTTATTTTGTAATTTTATTTCAATTTCATTTTCTGTGTCTGCTGGGTTTACTTCAATTATTTTTCTTCCATTGTGTATATTAATATTATCTGTTGCTGAATAGGTAATTATTATCTGAGTTTTATATTTATTAACAATATCATCTTTTATATAATAATGAATTAATTCTTCTTCATCTGCAGAATGCTGTGTATTTGTTAAATCAAAATTTGATTCTTCGTTATTTTGTGCATTAATTAACTGTGCTGCTTCCTGTCTGCTCAAAAAATCTGCTACTTTATTGTCTTTACCTTTTAAATATATAATATCATAATCAAACTCCTGTAGTTTTAAAATCCATCTTTGATGTCTAGCTGTCATTTCTTTTCCTTTGTATTTGAATTTAAGTATTTTATAGGGGCATGATCGGTTATAATTTGAAATTTATTTCCAATCAATAGTGTTTAAAATAATTTACTGCATGTATAATAGACAAAAATTCTTTATCAATTGTACTATAATTTTTCTCATGTTTATTAAGTGTTCTTGAAACATAAGCAATTGGTTGTCCTTGTTGAGATAAAACTGCACCTATGGCGAAATCACTGGCATCTGTAGTAATTGTAAATGGTTTGTCAAATTCTGGATATTTTAATATTGGATGTGAACTTATGAGCGCTTTAAGATTTTCAAATGCATCTATAAATTGTGGATCATTTGTATTAATGATACACCTTTTTGTAAATATCTTATCATTGGGTAAGCTATTTTGGAATAGTCTTTGATAAATTTTCTATAAAATCCTGTCATACCTAAAAATCCGTTTAATTGTTTTTCAGTTTTTGGTAATGGAATTTCTTTTATTGCTTCTATTTTTTTTGGATTTGGTTTGAACCCTTCTTTTGTAAGAATATGTCCCAAATATTCTGTATGTTTCTTCATAAATGAGCATTTATCTGGTTGTATTTTCAAATTATGATTTCTAAGTACTTTAAAAATTTTTTCTAAAGCAATCTTGTGTTCTTCGAGTGTTGTTGAAAATATTAGAATATCATCAAGATATACTATACAAATTTTGTTTATATAATCCCTCAAAATATCATTCATTAAACGTTGGAATGTAGCTGGAGCATTTTTTAACCCGAATGGCATTCTAACATATTCATATAATCCCATTGGTGTTATGAAAGCAGTTTTTTCAATATCTTCTTCTGCCATTAGTATTTGGTGATAATCTTTCGCTAAATCAAGGGTAGAAAAATATTGGGCTTTTCCAAGTTTATCTAATACAGCGTCCATAATAGGTATTGGATACTTATCTGGAACGGTTACTTGGTTTACCCGCCTATAGTCTACACAGATACGATATTTTTGAATTCCTGAATTGTCAATTTTTTTCTTAATAACACATATAGGAGAGCTATATTTGCTTTTACTTTTTCTTATTATTCCACTTTTTTCCATTTCAATTATTTGCTTCCCTACTTCATCTTCATATTTTGGAGAAACCCTATAGAGTTTTGAATTTATGGGCTGATCTGTTGTGGTTTTAATATTATGTTAACTGATCCCCTTCTTTAAAATATAACTTTTCATATTTTTTCGTAAGATTTTTTATTATCTGAACTTCTTCAGTATTGAGCTCTTCTAGCTTAAAGTCATCAATTATCTGATAATTTGGAAAGCAACGGAATTTCGACTCCATTGCAAAGCTTGATCATTTTGTTTTTAAAATCAATATTTTCCAAATTTGCTTGGATGAAGTCCATGCCCAATAGAAAGTCATATGATCTTTCCAGGGACATAGCCACCCATCTTATTCTTACGCCCTCTGCATATTTAAATTCACTCGGTACATTTGTTTTTACTAAATAGCTGTCACTTTTAATACTGCCATTAATAGTGTAAATGGTTTTTGAAAATTTCTCAATTATTTTATACTTTGATTCATGTATATTTTTGGTGTTTATTATACTTATAGTAGATCCAGTATCTACTAAGATTAGAAAGGTATCTCCCTCAATAGTTCCTTTAATGAAAACTTTTCTTTTGTCCGAGGCTAATTGGTAAAAAACTCTTCCTGCGTATTTTCATAATTTTGATCATTATTAATTTCCTCATTTATATTGTCTACACTCATTGCTTCTGGTTGTGGTTGCTGATTATTCTGATTTTGGCGAGTATTCTGACTTGTTTGTCTCATGTTTTGGCTTTGTTGTTGTCTGTTAAAATTTTGGTTTTGTCTTGCGTTTTGGCTTTGTTGTTGTCTGTTAAAATTTTGGTTTTGTCTTACGTTCAGACTTTGTTGTTGTATGTTTTGTCTTTGGTAATTAGTATTTGCTTGCTTATTTTCGTTTAAATTTCTGTTGTCTGTGTCTTGTCTTAAGTTTTGGTTATTTTGTTCGTTGAATTGTCTGTTATTGTAATTCGATGAATAATTATTGTCTTTTTTTAATAATATATTTTGATTTAAATATCCAAAATTTAGACCAACAAAATTAGAAAGTTCATTTCTTACATCTGATAAAGTTGTTTTATTCATTAAGGCAATTGCCATCGGACCACATGCTAATTCTTTAACTCTTTGAATTAATAATCCACTTAGAATATCAACAAGTCTACTATTATTTTCAAAGACCGAAAAATCAGTAATTTCTTCAACAAGTGTTCTTATTTTAATATCAAGATCTCTTACGCTTGTTACTCTCAGGTTATTGATCTTCCTAGTTAATCCCATCTGATCTATTCTTGGTCTATAATGATGTCTCAAACGATTTTTGCACTCCGTCCAATTTGTTGGTGGGTTAATACTAAGTATAGTTCTAGCCTAAACTTGAATCTTGGTGTTAAATATGACAGTGAACACCTGGCTGTTGTCCTCGTATTCCTCCATTATCCGGTCCACTGCGGCCACGAATCCGTGTAGAGTTCCCTCCTGTCCATTGAATATCGGCAAGTACCTCGTCTCCTTCTCAATGCAGTTCCTTTGATTTGTGATTGGGTTTCTGACATCAGCTTCTCGAGAAAGTATTACATTTGTGAGCAGTTGGATGCACTGCTGCACTTCACTGATTTGTTGTTGATTTGCCATTTTTGATTATTTTTTATTTTCTTTATCTATTTTTTTTTTTTGCTGTACAGTTTTTATTAATTGTTTCGTTATCTTGGATATTTATGTCCGAAGATTCCACAATTATTTATCTGTACTTTATATTTTTAACACAGCTTTTAATTGTTTCGTTGCTTGGATTTATATGTCCGAAGTTTCCACAATTATTTATCTGTATTTACTATTGTAACACTCAATTTTTATTTTGTTCACTTTTACAAGATTTCACAAAACTTTATTTTTCGTGTTACTCCGATTACCGGCTGCGCCAATTATGTACTTCTTTTTCAAATTAATACATGTTCTTTATTTGAGGCATAGAATACCACTGAGCGACTTATTCAATTCTAAGGGGTTTTTTATATAATTCTTTTTGTTTCCAATCATGGTGAAATACTCTTATGCTAGGCAGCGGAGGCTGCTATAATTGTTTATGTTTACAATATTGGAGCTGCGTCTTATTACTAAAGTGTGTTTATATTATGCAGCTGGGCTGTGACCAAAAAGTGCTTGTTTATATTATGTAGCTGTGAAAAATATTATTGTTTACAATATTGGGTCTGCTCTTGAGTTAGCAATAAGTGTCCGTTATTCATATGATACTTATGGCTCAAGAGTTTTTTACATTAAGGAAGATTGTAAGCCTTTAGTGTCGACTGTAGTTCTTTGAAATGCAGCTAATGGTATGGTGTCAGCTGACGCTGTGAGAAGTGATGCTGATGGCATAACTCGCGTGCCCTGCACAAGAGTATACAACGCTCTATTCCGTTCTGTCTGCCCTATGTAACTCGTTACAGTATTTTTAATTAAAAATTATTTATTATTTGGCGCCCAACGTGGGGCCTGAAGGTCCGGCAGCCCCGACAACAATCGATTAAAGTCAATATCAGCTGACTTATTGTATAGTTTCGATGTGTCTTGGTCCATCTCTATTAAGAAAGAGAAAAGTAAACAAAGTGCGTGCATAATATTTAAAATTCTCGTTGCCGAAGGTGCATTTAAATAGACTTGATCTATTACCCTCCGCGTAACGAAATTGTATTATCGCCGCCTTAATGACTATTATTTTAGTCATGGCTATGGTTTGTGACATTATCGTTTTCTTTTTGTTTTTTTGGTTTTTTTTGTTATCTTGTTGCTGGACGTGGTTTTAAATGGACGAGTTCTATTGCTCGCCGCACAAGATAATATTTACGCCTTAAGGGCGCCGTCACAACCATCAGTCAAAGTTACAGTTTGTATCTCTATATGTTTATATACGCACAATGTTTCTCTAATAATTTATTTTCTTTATCTTCTATACTAAAATTTCTTCTATCATCCTTGCGTGAAAGTACACTGGAGCGCCCTTGTTTTCAAAGTTGTTCACTGTATCATAAAGACGTGCATAGTGTTACATATTCTTGTCGCTGGATGAGAATTACAATGGACAAGATCTATTATTCTCTGCGCAAGGAAGATACATTATCGCCGCCTTAATGACTATTATTTTCAGTGTTGCCATTTTAGCATATTTAATGCTAGATCTAGCATATTTGAAAACGGAAATGCTTGAAAAATTTTGAAAATGCATATAGCTTTAAATCTAGCCTATTTCCATTTTACTTTGCAATCTGACAATTAGAATACTTTTTGGAATTTCTAATAGCGGGAACGTATTCATGGTTTGCAAAAAGCTCTTGCAGACAAATGAGCTACAAAAAATTATATGAATGTATGAATAATGGACAGGTATATGTGTGTAGTTTCATTGTCAATCGTGTTCGTCAAATCAATGTTAACGTATTAACTGTTAGGTGAAATGTTCGTCTTCAATTATTGTTAGTAGATTAATCTGTTTGAGTTTATAATATCTCTGAATTTCGCGGTATTAATTTAATGCACGTATACTTAGGCACCATTAAAAATTCCAAGAGTAAGCGATACGCGATGGCTGTCTATTGAAACTACTGTGTGCAGAATCGAGGGGCAGTGGGATGAGCTTAAGGTACACTTCGCCCAAGCTGCAACCGTTGAAAGAGGCCACTAAGCAAAAATTGTGCATGAACTGCAATATTTAAATAAGATATTTCACAGTGATCAAGCTGAATCCTCAAGACTTCTAACTGAGATGAAAAAAACCATCGATTTCCTCAAAAAATAAAAAAAATACCGCCTGATGTAAATATTATTGTCTTTCAAGACTTGGATGAATTTGCTGTATGCAAATTGTTGCTACAATTATCAATTGCCACAAGAATATTTAAATTGAATTCGCTCGAGCGAGAAATATACTGATTTAAATGATTACGAATTGGACGAAATTATGACACAATTAGAAATATATACTTTTCTGGGTTGTTTTATTTATAGCTTATTTTTTAGCCTATTTTTTTTAGTTTCTGCTTATTTTGTATTTTTGTGAAATCTAGCATATTTTGACGCTCAAAATCTGGCACCACTGATTATTTTAGTCATCGCTATGGATTATGACATTATCGTTGTCTTTGTTATGTTTGTCTTGCTGTGGAAGTGGTTTTCAATGGACACGATCTGTTACCCTCCTCGCAAGATTTTATTTACGCCTTAAGGGCGTGGTCATAACCGTAAGTCAAAGCGACAGTGCTACCAATCAGTGTTGCCAACTTGGCCTTTTTCCGGACAGATCTGTCCTTTTTGAAATTACAACTGCCGCAAAAATTCAGAAACAGCCCCTGTCCGGAAAAAATGCCTTTTTTATTTTATTTTGGCCTTTTCTCATCCTTTTTTAATTGTTAAAGGTTGTTTATAAAATTTTTCAAATAAATCGATGTCATCGCTTTAATATGGCTTTATTGCAACATATTTTACGATGTATCCCTGTCTCAAACGATGTAGCCCTGTAATCGAAAATATATTTATCGATCGATCATTAAAGTTTTCAAAAGTTTAACAAAAATGTCAAGAAAATTTACAAACTGAAATTTAGGGTTAAAGCGGTTAAACGACCCATTAAAAAATGGATTAGCCACGGTCCCAATAATATTGATAAGGCATTTTACAAATACTGCAAGTGCAGTTTAAATAAAAAACTTATAGAATGAAGAGATAAAGAAAGTATCGTATCTTTCTGGACTGAAGTTCAGAATCACACAGACTCAGCAGGAAACAAACACTTTTCGGACCTGGCAATTAGGTTGGTTTTACTAGTTAACAATTACATACAATTAAATATAATATCTTTGGATTAGGTTTGGACTACATCGAAACGGCAAGTATTGCCAAAACTACAAGGTACCGGAAAATTGTGTACACCAAATTGGCACAAATAATACATATAGCAACGAAAATACAAATTTTGATGAGGTGCTATACCTTTTAAACGAAAATTAAAATAAAATTCTACTTTAGAAATAGAAAAAAATGTTATCCGCTTTTTTTGACCTTTTCAAAAATATTTTGTCCCTTTTTATACCCTGAACCCATTGAAAATGGGAATTCAGGGTATAATGGTTTTGTGAAAATGTATGTAACAGGCAGAAGGAGACGTCGCAGACCCCATAAAGTATATATATTCTTGATCAGCATCGAAAAATAAGTTGATCTAGCCCTGTCCGTCTGTCCGTCCGTCTGTCCGTCTGTCCGTCTGTCCGTCTGTCCGTCCGTCCGTCCGTATGAACGTCGAGATTTCGGAAACTACAAAAGCTAGAAGGCTGAAATTTCACATTACCACTCGTATGTTAGTTACGCAGTACGAGTTTATTTTGTTTTTTCGATAACTCATACCATTTCCAAAATATCGATAAAAAATCGAAAATTCGTTTACATTTTTTAAGTTTTTTCAGCATAACTTCTACACCGTTTTAGCTAAAGACTTCAAATTTGTTTATTTAGATAGATATTATGAATACGCAGATCATGTAGTTTTCAGATTTTGGATGCCACGCCCCCTTCGCCCCCAATTTTGAAAAAACGCATTTCAAATACTAGAGACTTGCAATTTGGCACATAAATATATTTAGATACTCCTAATCTACTCTGAAAATTTCATGAAGATCGTCCATCTAGAAATGGAGTTATAAACGTCAAAAGTTCAGCCCAACCCACCCCCAAGCCACGGCAGCAACTGCGCGATTAGCAGAGCGCGCGCTATAAGTGCGTAAAGAAGAAGAGTATCACTTTTTTTTGCAGGGTTCAGGGTATCTCGTAGTCGAGCCGTCTCGACTAGAGCCTTCTTACTTGTTATACCCTGAACCCATTGAAAATGGGAATTCAGGGTATAATGGTTTTGTTAAAAGTATGTAACAGGCAGAAGGAGGCGTCCGTCCGTCCGTCTGTCCGTCCGTCCGTATGTATGAACGCGTCGATTTCCGAAGATACAAAAGCTAGAGAGTTCATTCTTTTTGTGTTAGGTTCGTATATTGCACGCGCAGTACGAGTTTGTTTCAAAAATTCGATAACTTGTATATTTGCTTAGTTATCGATAACTGAAATTATCGGGGACCAGTTATAAAATTCTAGCTAATTCATCTTTAGAGTTAGAGTCTCCAAGTCTTCTGCATATATATAGATACTAATTTAATACAATTTCGGTTTTTGTTAGATTTTGGATTCCGGTTCCCAATTCGCCCCACCACCCCCAAATGTGTAAAAAATGAATTTCAAATACTAGAGACATACAGTTTGGTTTGTCATATAGATATGAATATCATAATCTTAATCTGAACATATCAATATGATTGTCCATCTAGAAACAGAATTATTAGTCTATAAAGTTTTCTCATCAAAACCCATGTGGCGCAGCAAGCAAGGCAGCGACACAGCATGACGCATAGCGGGCGCACATACATACATACATACATATGTATGTAAATATGTATGTATATGTGTGCAAGCGTTGATCAGCGTGTGGCTGCAATCGTACATACATATGTACGTACATATGTATGTACATATTTGTGCATGTAAAGCTAATTGTAAAAGAGTTATGATTTCTAAAAAAAACCTAAAATGTTAAATAGAATATGTAGATCATATGCTGAAACTCTCATTACATTCCATTATATATTTTTAAAATTTTAAAACAATTAAAATAACAATGGAAATGCAAGCAACGTTGAGCAATGCAAATCAATTTTCGTATGCGTGTGCACATATATATATAATTGGCAATAACACCCCTATCGGAGCACAGCCTGATGCACAATTTGCCTCCACGCTTCTCTGTCCTGTGCGCAACTTCTCCAGTTGGTAACACCATTCAGGATTGCCTCCATCTGGTCCTTCCAACGGGTTCGAGGTCTACCCCTTCTTCGTTCTCCTCTAACTACCGCATCAAAAACCGAACGAGCTGGAGTGTTTTCCTCCATACGAGCAATGTGACCCAACCAACGAAGACGCTGAATGTCAATTCGCTTGCCAATGTCAACATCGCCGTATAGCTCGTACAGCTCGTCGTTCCACCTGATACGATAGGTTTCGCCAACGCAAATTGGTCCAAAGATCTTGCGAAGAATCTTTCTCTCAAAGACACCAAGAGCAGCTGCATCTGACTGCGTCACGGTCCAGGCTTCCGCTCCATAAAGCAGCACTGGAATGATGAGTGTCTTGTAAAGGGTTACCTTTGTATTTCGAGAGAGGGCTCTACTGTTCATTTGCCTACTGAGCCCAAAGTAACATTTGTTGGCAAGTGTAATTCTCCGCTTGATCTCCAGGCTGACATCATTTTTGTTGGTCACTGCCGTTCCCAAATAGACAAAGTCCTTGACAGACTCAAAGTTATAGTCTCCAGCAGTAAGGTAAGAGTCCAGACGCCGCGACTCCCTAGTACTGCACACCATAAACTTTGTTTTGCCCATGTTTACTGCAAGACCAACTTTAGCTGATTCCCTTTCGATAGCTCCAAAAGCCGCAGTTACATCACGCTTGGTACGACCAATGATATCAATATCATCAGCGTAACCAAGGAGCTGGACACTTTTGTATCCCAGTATTGTGCCCATCCGATGCACTCCAGCTTTCCTTATTATACTCTCCATAAGTAAATTGAAGAGCACACAAGACAGCGAGTCGCCTTGTCTGAGACCCCGCTTGGTATTGAAGGTTTCGGATTGGTCATTTCCTACCTTGACAGAGCTGATGGTGTTGCTCAATGTCATGCTACAAAGCCGTATTAGCTTTGCAGGAATACCAAGCTCAGACATGGTAGCGTACAGGCAGTCTCGCCGTGGGCTATCAAAAGCAGCTTTAAAATCGACGAACAGGTGGTATGTGTCGAATTGGTTCTCGTGTGTTTTCTCCAGGATTTGGCGCAATGTGAAGATCTGGTCAACTGTAGACTTGCCATGTTTTTGAGACGCTGTATAGCTGTCTCGACTTCCGTATGGCTAGGGATGGGAACTTCAACACCATCATCTCTGATTGGGGTTAGTGGACCAACTTCGTCAAGCTCATTCTCACTGTTTCCAGCCAAAAGACTCTCAAAGTGATCCCGCCATAACCTCAGTACAATCTCCGCATCAGTAACCAGGTTTCCATCGTCACTCCTGCAGGCAAGCGATCCAGACTTATACCCTTGGGTCATGCGCTTGACCCTCCGGTAAAAGTCACGGGCATCGTTCTTGCTTCTGCTACTCTCCATCTTCTCACACTCAAGCCTTTCCATCTCCCGCTTCTTCCTCCTGAAAAGGCGCTTCTCGTCTCGTCTCCGCGACCTATAAATATCCACCACCGCTCGAGTAGCTCCTGCTTGCAGCGTTCTTCTGTAGGCGGCGTCTTTTGCTGCAGTCGCTTCCCGACACTCCTGGTCGTACCATGGATTCCGGTTGGGAGGGCGTTGGAACCCAAGTACTTCCACAGCAGAGGCGTTTATGGCATTGGACATGTACGCCCACATATCCGTTGTATTTATAGGCATTGGAGGGAGTTGGCCGAGTCGGCCCGAGAGTCGAGTGGAGAAGGCATCCTTATGTCGTTGTGATTGCAGCTTTTCGATGTCCAGCTTTCTTGGCATACCTTGACGTGAGACTTTCGCGACACACAACCGTGCGCGTACCTTGGCTGCAACAAGGTAATGGTCAGAGTCGATGTTAGGACCCCGACAAGATCTCACATCAAGTATGCTAGATGCATGTCTTGCATCGATCACAACATGATCAATCTGATTTCGCGTCAGACGATCAGGCGACAGCCAGGATGCCTTGTGGATGTTGAGGTGACGAAAACCTGTACTACGTACAATCATATTGTGTGCGGCCGCAAATCCTATTAGTCTAAGTCCATTGCTCGATGTGGACTCGTGCAGACTAAACGGGCCAACGGTTGCTCCAAAGATGCCCTCCCGCCCTATTTTGGCGTTAAAATCTCCTAGAAGGATTTTAACGTCATGTGACGGGCAACGGCCATATGCTCGGTCGAGCTCTGCATAGAAAGCATCCTTGGTAGCATCGTCTTTCTCTTCCGTCGGGGCATGCGCACAGATTAGGCTGATGTTGAAGAATTTGGCAGTTATTCGGATCGTCGCAATCCTCTCGCTAACTGGTGTGAAGTGCGAGGCTCGGTGCCGCAACTTGGGCCCTACGACGAAACCACAACCAAATTCACGCCTATCATTAAGACAACTGTAATAGATGTCACAGCTGCTTTTTCTTATGCGCCCCTGCCCTTTCCATCGCATTTCCTGGATGGCTGTGATGTCAGCCTTCAACTCATTGAGGGTATCCGCTAGTTGTTGAGCAGCACCGGGTCTGTACAATGTCCGTACGTTCCAGGTGCATACTCTCAAATCATTTTCCTTTTTCCGTTTGCCGTGGTCGTCAACGTTTTCCGGGTTCCTTTCCGAGGCTCCTCTTGCTTCATTCACTGATGAGTCTTTTTTCTATGGGTGGATATCAAGTCCTACGCCAAAACCTAATTTAAGGATTAGGATCCCGCCGCGCACTTTGGTTTATAACTCAACGGGGGCTGAGTCATAATCCAGGAGGAACCACGTGGAGGTAGTGTGTCGACTTGAGAAGAGCAAGAACAAGGATCGCACTGGCACTCACCAAGTTGAGCACAATCAGAAACTTTGCCTTTGAAAATAATAAAAAAAAAAAAAAAAATTAAAAGTAAGAAATTATGAAAGGCTTAGGCGAGACTAGAACCTGCGACACCCCAACATTCGGTGCATCTGTCTAGCCAACTACACCACGGCTCACTCAAACAACTAAGTAGCGAAAACGAATCAAATTCGCCATATACGAAAGAACACTAAAGCAGTGGCTGAAAATACAAATACAATTCAAAGACGATTCTAACGCAATTCAAAAACAATTGTGTTTCTTAGAATATACACGCATAGCAACATAGAAAACGGCCCAAGATTTTTTGTGTGTATATGTGCACACGCATATTAAAATTGATTTGCATTGCTCAACGTTGCTTGCATTTCCATTGTTATTTTAATTGTTTTCAAATTTATAAAATATAAATGGAATGTAATGAGAGTTTGAGCATATGATCTACATATTCTATTTAACATTTTAGGTTTTTTTTTAGAAATCATAACTCTTTTACAATTAGCTTTACATGCACAAATATGTACGATTGCAGCCACACGCTGATGTATGTATGTGCGCCCGCAATGCGTCATGCTGTGTCGCTGCCTTGCTTGCTGCGCCACATGGGTTTTGATGAGAAAACTTTGATGATTAATAATTCTGTTTCTAGATGGACAATCGTATTGATATGTTCAGATTAAGATTATGATATTCAAATCTATATGCCAAACCAAACTGTATGTCTTTAGTATTTGAAATGCATTTTTTACACATTTGGGGGTGTGGGGGCGAATTGGGGACCGGAATCCAAAATCTGACAAAAACCGAAATTGTATTAAATTAGTATCTATATATATATTCAGAAGACTTGGAGACTCTAACTCTAAAGATGAATTAGCTAGAATTTTATAACAGGTGCCCGATAAGTTCGTTTATCGATAACGTTGCAAATATACAAGTTATCGAATTTCTGAAACAAACTCGTACTGCGCGTGCAATATACGAACCTAACACAAAAAGAATGAACTCTCTAGCTTTTGTATCTTCGGAAATCGACGCGTTCATACATACGGACGGACGGACAGACGGACGGACGGACGCCTCCTTCTGCCTGTTACATACTTTTAACAAAACCATTATACCCTGATTTCCCATTTTCAATGGGTTCAGGGTATAGTTATGCTTAAAATACACGAGATTATTTTCGTCAAAATAATTGTGCCGACTAGTGTATATTTAGTTATCTGTTGAGACAGTTCAGCGAGTAATGTGTAGCCACAAGTGAGTGAAAGAGATGGAACTAAATAATAATCACTATATATAATATAACAAGTAAGGAGGCTCTAGTCGAGACGGCTCGACTACGAGATACCCTGAACCCTGCAAAAAAAGTGATACTCTTCTTCTTTACGCATTTATTTCTAGATGCACGATCTTCATGAAATTTTCAGGGTAGACTAAGGGTATATATATCTATCTATGTGCCAAATTGCAAGTCTCTAGTATTTGAAATGCGTTTTTTCCAAATTGTGGGCGAAGGGGGCGTGGCATCCAAAATCTGAAAACTACAAAATCTGCGTATCCATAATATCTAACTAAATATATAAGGTCGAAGTCTCTAGCTAAAACAGTGTAGTTGTTATACTCAAAAAACCTAAAAATTGAAATGAATTTTCGATTTTTTATCGATAATTTGGAAATGGAACGAGTTATCGAAAAAACAAAATAAACTCGTATTGCGTAGGTAACATACGAGTGTTCATGTGAAATTTCAGCTCTCTAGCTTTTGTAGTTTCCGAAATCTCGACGTTCATACGGACGGACGGACGGACAGACGGACAGGGCTCAATCAACTTATTTTTTTATGCTGATCAAGAATATATATACTTTATAGGGTCTGCGACGTCTCCTTCTGCCTGTTACATACATTTCACAAAACCATTATACCCTGAATTCCCATTTTCAATGGGTTCAGGGTATAAAAATATTATTTCTATACTATATATATATATACATATATATTTTTCGATTTCCATGCTCAAATAAGGATGCCAGCGGAAATAAAACCTTTCAGCAGTTATCATTATTTGATATACACATACTATCGCTTCCTTGGTCGAATGCTGTTGTTGAACGCGTACTCAGCCAAATAAACATCGTCAAAACTAAATTGAACCAATTCAATATTAAAGGTTTGAATGCAATATTACGAATAGGGTTGGTTTTTGAAATGATTAGTTATTTAGTGTATACTCTTTTTATTATACCCTGAACCCATTGAAAATGGGAATTCAGGGTATAATGGTTTTGTGAAAATGTATGTAACAGGCAGAAGGAGACGTCGCAGACCCCATAAAGTATATATATTCTTGATCAGCATAAAAAAATAAGTTGATCTAGCCCTGTCCGTCTGTCCGTCCGTCCCTCCGTCAGTCCGTCCGTCCGTCTGTCCGTCTGTCCGTCTGTATGAACGTCGAGATTTCGGAAACTACAAAAGCTAGAGAGCTGAAATTTCACATGAACACTCGTATGTTACCTACGCAATACGAGTTTATTTTGTTTTTTCGATAACTCATCCCATTTCCAAATTATCGATAAAAAATCGAAAATTCGAAAATTTAGGTTTTTAGGGTATAACTTCTACACCGTTTCAGCTAGAGACTTCAACTTTATATATTAAGATAGATATTATGATTACACCGATTTTGTAGTTTTCAGATTTTGGATGCCACGCCCCCTTCGCCCACAATTTGGAAAAAACGCATTTCAAATACTAGAGACTTGCAATTTGGCGCATAGATAGATTTAGATACTCTTAACCTACCCTGAAAATTTCATCAAGATCGTTCATCTAGAAATGGAGCTATAAGCGTCCAAAGTTCAGCCCGACCCACCCACAAGCCACGGCAGCAACTGCGCAGTTAGCAGAGCGCGCGGATCCAAGTGCGTAAAGAAGAAGAGTATCAGTTTTTTTGCAGGGTTCAGGGTATCTCGTAGTCGAGCCGTCTCGACTAGAGCCTTCTTACTTGTTATAGTTAGCTTATTGTTAAGATTTTTATTTTAAATTTTTAGCTTATTTTAGCTTAGATTTTCCTTCAATCTGGCTTATGGTGACTCTGAAAATCTGGCAACACTGATGTGTTGTATGGTTAGTGTATTTACATATGTACATACATATGTACATACATACATACATACATACATATGTATGAGAGCTATTCGCTATTAAATCATGATAGTAAATAGTAAAGTCCATTGGCATAGAAATATGTTTTATTAAGACAAATAACAATACGTTTGGTTGTTTTTCATTTCTTTTATATTTCTTTTTGCATTTACTGCAGCTAAAGGCAGTTGTACTGTTTTGAGGGGTACTGTACTTAAGTGTTTCGTGTTTGTTTCTTTGTGTAAGTGTGTATGTACAGTGAGTCAAAAAAGTATTGGCACACTTGAAAAATCAAACTTCTATGTGCTGTAACTTTTTTTTTGAACACACCTATAAATAAATGATAAACGGTATTTATTAAAATGATTTATTATAAGAGTATTCAACAAAAAAAAAATTAAATTTCTGCTTTGGTTCCTTTGTTTTATACTAAAATATAAATAAAGGCACAAATTTACGTCAAAAAAGTATTGGCACATCAGGCATAATCAGTGTTCTCCGTCGTCACTGAATCACCCTAATATTTTGTTGGCCCTCCGTTTGACTGAATAACAGCCTGCAAACGTCTCTTCATGCCACTTATAAGTTTCGACTTTTCGTGAGTGCTGATTTTGGCCCATTCAGCGCGTAGGGCCTCCTTTAGAGAATCCTTTGAGCTTATGTGGTGAGATCGGATCTTTCGCTCCAGTAGGTGCCACACATGCTCGATAGGATTCAAATCCGGAGATTGGGGCGGTGTTTTGAACTGCTTGCAATGGTATATGAGCCACTCCTGCACAAGATAAGACGAATGTTTTGGGTCATTGTCTTGCTGAAACTGCCAACCGGTGCCACTGAAACCCAGTTTTTGAACACTTGGACTTAAATTCTCTTTGAGAATGTCTCTGTACACATTTTTGTCCATAGTGTCATCAATAAAAACGAGATTTTCAACTCCAGAGGCAGCAAAACACCCCCAAACCATCACATTACCGCCACCGTGCTTAACCGTTTTGAGCAAGTTATTTTCCTGAAGCTCTTTGTTAGGTTTTTGCGCTCCATCAGACCCAAATAGATTAAATTTAGACTCGTCACTAAAAATGATTGTGTTCCAAAATGAATCCGGCTTATTTACGTGTTGTTTGGCGAATTCTAGCCTATTTTTCTTGTTCACCTTAGAAATAAAAGGCTTGCGCATAGGAGCACGACCATGATACCCGTACTTACACAGGGTATTTCGAAAAGTTTGTGGGGTTAAATCACTGTCAAAAGATTCCTGTAGGTTCTCGCATAATTTCACAGCCGAAGTATGTGGATTTTGGACAACTGTGGACACCACAATCCGTTCCTGGCGTTCTGTTAAAATTTTAGGCCGGCCTGATCTGCGTTCTGGAGCTATTTTTCCCGTTTGTGTGTAATGCATTATAATATTTTTCACACTAGACCATGATCTGTCTACAAGTTTGCCAATTTCACGATATGATTTATTCTCTAAATAGAATTTAATTATTAATTTCCGTATTTCCAAAGAAATTTCTGAACCTCTAGCCATTTTGCTCATGATCTCTTAAATTTCCGATTAGAAGTAATTGCAAACACATGCAAGAAGTGATTGCAAACACATGCAAGAACCGAAACGAAGCAAATCACAAAAAAGGAATGAAAAAAAAACGGTAGTTTACGATTGTAGCAACGAAAGCGTAAGCTAGAACATAAAGTGTGCCAATACTTTTTTGATGTAAATTTGTGCCTTTATTTATATTTTAGTATAATGCAAAGGAACCAAAGCATAAATTTAATTTTTTTTTTTGTTGAATACTCTTATAATAAATCATTTTAATAAATACCGTTTATCATTTATTTATAAGTGTGTTCAAAAAAAAGTTACAGCACATAGAAGTTTGATTTTTCAAGTGTGCCAATACTTTTTTGACTCACTGTATGTATGTACATATGCTTATATATAAATATTTAATAAATATGTAAATAAATAAAATTAAATATGTAGTAAAACCCTCTCTCTCTCTCTCTCTCTCTCTCTCTCTCTCTCTCGCTCTCTCTCTCTCTCTCTCTCTCTCTCGCTCTCTCTCTCTCTCTCTCTCTCTCTCTCTCTCTCGCTCTCTCTCTCTCTCTATGGCTTTGGCTTTTTCTTTCTTATCCTTGGAATAATAATGCAAGCAGTCAAACTAAAAAAGCTCATCAAATAGATGTATAATATATGTATATTTAATATATATTTATTACTGTTTATCAACTCATTTACTTACATAGTTTAAGGTTTTCCTCTTCGTATTTTCAATATATTCATTATTATTAGTTTTGTTTTTAACTTAAATTTTTTATTTGTAATTTGTAGGTGTATTCTTGAAAAATGACTTAAATCTCGAATATATAACTTTGCATTAATTTTCCTTCCATTCTTATTGTATTCCATTCATTTAAATATATGTACATATGTATATATAATTATATTTTATTTTCTTAGCTTTTCTCTTAAATAAGGTATATCCATCTTGCTTTTCGTAAATATTGCAGGCGTTTCTTTTGAGTTGGCCGTTAGTTTTTTTTTTTTTTTTTAGCATTTCTATATATGATATAGAATAATTCTAGAGCTTTATATCCATAAATAAAAGTTTTCTCTATTTATTTTTGTTGCATTTATTGTTTATAATTTATTTTCTCCCTTTAATTTTTAAATTAACGCCTTACTTTAGAATTTTTTACTTACAAATTTTGTAGCTCTGTTCTCTTCATACGAATTTGTTTGTTATATACATATGTATATATATATATATATATATATATATATATATATATATATATATATATATATATATATATATATTTGTTGGTCTAATGCAGTCTTTACGGCAAAACATAAACATAATCATGCTATTTGATTTTTCACGTGTATCTATGTATGTTTCTTTGTGTTGTGTATGTGTGTTAATTTTAATCTTACGCTTTTTTTTTAAATTACTTTTTCATTCGAAATACCTACATATATACATAATAATAAAAAATATATGTGTGTATACTATATTAATATTTAGGTTTTTTTCCTTTTAGAGTTTATGAAACCAAATACAATTAGTTAGGAGCTCTCTGGTTGATTCTCTTCTATATTTTGTTTTGTTATTTGAAGTGAAATAAATTATATCAGTTATAGAACAGATGAACTAACAGTTAATAGAGACATATGTATTTTCATGGATGTTTTATTGGCTTTTTAATTTTTTTTTTTTGCTGGCATTTTAAAATCGAAGCTTACACATACATGTGTATGTATATAATTTTGTGGTTCGTTCTTGCCTCTAATTACGAATTAAGTTCATTTTTTCATTTTTTTTCTTTGAAGGCAGTTAGAAGTGTATTTCATGAAGAATCTCAACTTAAGTTTAGTTGACGAGTTTTGTCATTTTCTTTTAAACAGTTACTTTACATATATTAGGAAAATGTAAATCATGTTAATTAATTTACGTAAGTTTAGATTTCGTATTTCCCTCACTCTATCTCCCTTTCTCTCATTCTATATCTCGCCCGCTCTCCTTGCTTAGCAATCTCACAAATATACATTTTGGTTTACTGCTTGGCTTCTTCTACATCCTTTTATTTGTTCCCTTGCACACTGGGAAAAATTGCCAAAAAAGTGGCATAAAGTCTAATATTGCACATAGCGAGCTGAAATTTATAAAATATACCACTCTAAATATAAAAACAAAGTTTTAAGTCATTTGACCACGCCTCTAAAAGTAGCCCATATAGGGCAACACTGCGTATACGTGATCACTTTTGAACTATATGTAAACAAGTAAGAAGGCTCTAGTCGAGACGGCTCGACTACGAGATACCCTGAACCCTGTAAAAAAAAGTGATACTCTTCTTCTTTACGCACTTATGAGCGCGCGCTCTGCTAACTGCGCAGTTGCTGCTGCGGCTTGGGGGTGGGTTGGGCTGAACTTTGGACGCTTATATCTCCATTTCTAGATGGACGAATTTTCAGAGTAGATTAAGGATATATGAATCTTTCTTTGTGCCAAATTGCAAGTCTCTAGTATTTGAAATGCGTTTTTTCCAAATTGTGGGCGAAGGGGGCGTGGCATCCAAAATCTGAAAACTACAAAATCTGCGTATCCATAATATCTAACTAAATATATAAAGTCGAAGTCTCTAGCTAAAACGGTGTAGTAGTTATACCCAAAAAACCTAAAAAATGGAAACGAATTTTCGATTTTTTATCGATAATTTGGAAATGGGATGAGTTATCTAAAAAACAAAATAAACTCGTATTGCGTAGGTAACATACGAGTGTTCATGTGAAATTTCAGCTCTCTAGCTTTTGTAGTTTCCGAAATCTCGACGTTCATACGGACGGACGGACGGACAGACGGACAGACGGACGGACAGACGGACAGGGCTAGAGCAACTTATTTTTCGATGCTGATCAAGAATATATATACTTTATGGGGTCTGCGACGTCTCCTTCTGCCTGTTACATACATTTTCACAAAACCATTATACCCTGAATTCCCATTTTCAATGGGTTCAGGGTATAAAAATGAACACAAAATGCTTTTTATACCCTTTTTTCGACAACTCATCCCATTTCCAAATTATCGATAAAAAATCGAAAATTCGTTTCAATTTTTTAGGTTTTTGGCTATAACTACTACACCGTTTTAGCTAGAGACTTCGACTTTATATATTTAGTTAGATATTATGGATACGCAGATTTTGTAGTTTTCAGATTTTGGATGCCACGCCCCCTTCGCCCACAATTTGGAAAAAACGCATTTCAAATACTAGAGCCTTGCTATTTGGCACATAGATAGATATATATACCCTTAATCTACTCTGAAAATTTCATGAAGATCGTCTATCTAGAAATGGAATTATAAGCGTCCAAAGTTCAGCCCAACCCACCCCCAAGCCACGGCAGCAACTGCGCAGTTAGCAGAGCGCGCGCTTATAAGTGCGTAAAGAAGAAGATTATCATTTTCTTTACAGGGTTCAGGGTATGTCGTAGTCGAGCCGTCTCGACTAGAGCCTTTATACTTGTTTTTTTATTCATTCTACATACCCAGGCCTTCAAAATCCATTTTTCACAATATTTTATTTTTGCGATTTGTACATTTGCCAAGCAGTCAAAGGGAATAAAAATTTCCCACCAATTTTGTCGCCAAAGTCAGCTGACTAATAAGCTGACTTTGAAACTTGATTATAATGAAAGTATTTCTTTTCTAGCAAAAACATTATTTGATTCTTCATATATATGGTTTCTACTTTGAATATAATAAAACAGAATTCATTTTTGGTTCCATAAAATTTTTGACTTTATGACACTTATTTTGCAATTTTGCCCAGTGTGCCTTGTTGGGTTTTTCATAAATTTATACATATACATATACATATACACACTGTGTGTGTGTGTGCGTGTGTGTGTGTGTGTGTGTGCGTGAGTGTGTGTGTGTGCGTGTGTGTGTGTGTGTGTGTGTGTGTGTGTGTGTGTGTGCGTGTGTGTGTGTGCGTGTGTGTGCGTGCGTGTGTGTGTGTGCGTGCGTGCGTGTGTGTGCGTGTGTGTGTGTGTGTGTGTGTGTGCGTGTGTGTGTGTGTGTGTGCGTGTGTGTGTGTGCGTGTGTGTGTGTGTGTCTGCGTGCGTGTGTGCGTGCGTGTGTGCGTGCGTGTGTGTGTGTGCGTGCGTGTGTGTGTGTGTGTGTGTGTGTGTGTGCGTGCGTGTGTGTGTGTGCGTGCGTGTGTGTGTGTGCGTGCGTGTGTGTGTGTGCAATACATTAAAAAAAAATTCTAGTTAATATCGCCAAATATATGCCATTAGTATATGTACATATGTATGTATATATCTGTGTATATGAGTATGCATGTATGTATGTATGTATGCACAGTGTATGTACTATGTGATTGTAATTATTTTCGCATTGTATATTCTGCTAATGATTTGTATACTGAATATGCATAAAATTGAACGATATGAACGAATTTTTGATTTCAAGGACTATGTGCACTATATGCACATATGTACATACATAGTCAGACAGAATCTAAAAAAAAAAAAATACGAAACACAAAGAAACAATAGTAAAAATACGTTTCGGAATGCAGTAATTCGAACATATGTATGTATGTACATATGTATGTATGTATAAATTTAATCGTACTTTTGAGCCGCCCAATGAAAGACAGATAAACGGATTTAACAATCAGTATGAGAAAAGTTGAACTAAAGAATTTACGAAAAGTAACGGCAATTGCAAATGTACATACATACATGTACTATGTAGACATAGACATACATACATACATATATACACATTGGTATTTACGTGCATGTTTAGCTTCTGCTAATATTCGCACACGCAAACACGTGAGGCTTGTACATTGGTATTGTTTGTTTTCTTTATGTTTCAATAACTATTCACATTTGCTTGTATTAATATTGATCTGTATTGTGTCTGTAATTGTATTTGTGTGGGTGTACGTTGAACAATGATGTTTACAAATGATGTTTATTGAACAATTTATGTATTTGTTTCCAGCAAATGTTAATTAAAATAAAGTATGGCATAAAAACACGTCACAATTTCCCTATGACATTTGTACTTTCGTAGCGAAGGCGAAGAACGCAAGTGAGCCAGAAAGAAGTCACGCCAAATGTAAGCACCCATTCATATACATACATACATATGTACATACATATGTACATATATGTATGAGTGTACATGTGTATGTAATTAATACGTGTGGTGCATGTGGTTGTGCATTCAAGTCCACTGGCGCTCAATTCAATTTGTGCTCCTCTCTTTCCCTTTGCCAGTATACGCCCACTCTTATTTACGCACTCTATTGTTTTTTTTTTTTCTCTTTTTTTTTTCATGCGGCAAGGAATTGTTTGCAACGTGGTCTCCTACTCTACTTTCTCTTCCTATCATTTCTTTTTAGTTGCTACTGCTGATAATTAACTGTGTAAACACATACACATGGGTGTAAATATGCATGCATACATACATACATATATTTACGTATTAGACCCCTTTTTTTGCTATCTTTTCTAATTGATAATTGCTTTCTTTTACATACATATCAGAATTTTTATTTATGTTTAATGAACAATATTTATTGTTTATATGTTAGCTGTTAGTGAATGCAAGCAATGATGTGAATGTGTTTATATGTATGTGTTTGTGTGTGTATCTGTGTGTATGTGCATGCGCGTGAGTACGCATGTTAAATACATTTAGTTTTATGAGCTACATTTTTGTATTCATTTTGTTTTTCTTCATTTTTTCTTTTCATTTGAACAACAGAAGAACAAGTATAAATCTTACAAATTATGAAAAAAAAAAAAAGAATACAATAATAATATGTTGACACTCGTAAGATTCTTTTCTCTCACTGAATGAACGGACAGTAGACAAATTGGATGTACAGTAATATGTTTGTCTGTCCTTTCCATATGTATGTATATGCAATGTATAAAGTATAAATTTAATAAATTGAGTATAATTTGTTTTAGCATATTTTGCGTATTTTTGTTATTGGTTTACAAGTGACCAGATATAAGTGTACTATGTATATGTATAAATATAGACACATATGTATGTATGTATATGTATATGTTTGCTTAACTCTGAATAATTAATAAGCCCTTTACACAAAATTAAAACAGAAAAAAAAAACATGTTGGAAATAATCCTTAAGTTCAGCCTAGACTATTTGTTGTCTGTCACGAACTTGTAATTTCTATAAGTTTAATTGCTGTTATCATTTAATATGATATAATTGAATTGTCAAAAGCAAAAATCAAATAATTAAGAAAAAAAAAACTAAATAATGTGCTATTTAAAAATTTATTATATTTGTTTTTGTGTTTCATTTGTTATGATTCCGCTATGCGCAATGTCGGCTGTTGAATTGTGACGTCAGAGCCGCATCGCTTTAGCTTTTGTGTTTGCTTTTGCATTTGCTTTTTCTTTGTATGTTAACCATAACAGCGGCTTTACAGCAAAGGATGAAACATTTCGTTTACCATTGTACTAATTAAATGTATGTACATGAAAACATAGGACTAAAGTTATTCCATAGTGTTTTTGTTTTTGCTTTTGTTATTTATGTATTAACAGTATTTATTAGGCGGTGGTTTTCTGGCATACGTAAATACACATGTATTTACGGTGCACATCGCAATTCGTATACTGACGCGATCGATTTTGTATGTCGATCTGATCCGTTTTTTTTTTTTTTTTTATTATTATTATTATTATTACTATGTGTTGATTTGCTTGTTTGTTGATTTGTTTGATTGTGTGTAATAGTTGCTTAAGTTCCAGGTTCCACTTGTTTCATTGAGTTCGGATTTTGCAGATTACCGTAACTGCAGTTATTGAGGGTTTCAATACGTATATGTAAATAATATATGTATTTAATTGTACGTATGTGTCACACACATATGTGTGTGAAAGTGTGTATGTGTGTGTGTGTGTGCTGCGATCATGCATATGGTAAGGTCAAGCAATATTAATTCGCAGAAGATGATCATAAATCGCGGTGTCTGTAGTCTTACTGTACGTCGACCGCCAGCTACGTACATTGCTCTGTCTAAACGTAATCTGAAAAGCAATTACAAAACGGTTAGAATTACATATAATATATTAGAATATACATACATATAATATATTGTAATATATGTACATATGTGGAGTATGTATGTCAAGCATCTACAGACATCAATAAGCATACTTACGTGGTTACAGTCACAGGTCACACGCAGGTCAAACGTAACGAGTGCATGCGCTACGTTATGACGTCGCGATTATATGACTCAATTACTGTTAGCTATGACAACAAAATATTATCCACAGGCAATGCTCACAAATTCATCTCAATAAAACAATCATTACAATAATAAAATATTCCCCACAGGCAATGTTCACAAATTCATCTCAATAAAACAATCAATAATATTTGGGATTACTTTACACTCACCTTAAATATAAATATTTGGCTCCTTTTTTTATAGAAAATATTTGATGATGCTGATGCTGATGCAGTTGCTCATTTCGCTTGCACATCGAATGTGTGTGTTATTTTGTGTGTTTATGTAAAGTGTATATTTGTTGCTGTTGTCTGTATATATTGTGTGAAGCTTATGTTAAATGCATTCAAGAGCATATAAGAAAATAACATGATTGTCTGTCTCTGTGTATGTTTCTGGGTGTGTGTTTTTGTGTTTGCATGCTTTGCTTGTTTCTTTACGTTTCTCCTTCGGAAAGCTCTTCGATAAATTTGGCATAGGCAGCTTTTGATTCAACAAATTCCACTCGCTCGACAGGTGTCATTGGTTCCATCGGATACTCTTAAAAGTGCATGCCCAGCTCGTCATCATCCTCCTCGATCAGATCGTCTACTTGGAAGTCTGTTGGGGAGAATGTCTCGCGCTTAGTGTATAATCCATTAACGGCAGCCGTGGCGCCAATTGTAGCCGCTGCATTGCACGCCCGTGAGCTGCTCTGCTTCAGAATCACATCGACGGGCACTAGAGGTTTACCCAAGCGCAGCTGCCCCGTTGCCGCAGCGGAGACAGAGGTGCTCGCCACGCCAATGGCGCTGAAGTTGGCGCTGTGGCTGTTGCTGACGATGGTGCTGCTGCAGCGGCTACTTGCAGCGCGTCCTATTTGGCCAGCGGAGACAGTCGCCGTCGACCCGGGATCGTTGTAGCGCGGACGTTTGTTCTGCAGCTTTGTCGCCCAGCACTCAGTGGCTCGACGACGTGCGTTGGCACAGATGTTGTCGCTGCCGCTACTGCTGCTGCTGGTACTGGTGGTGTTGGTGGTGCTGGGTGCTGCCTGGGGACGCCGACCCATCTGCGACTTTTCCTGCAGCGGCTGGAAGTTCTTGTACTGGTCGGCACTACGCGCAGAGGCTTGGCTGGTGGTGGCTTCCGATTGCGCAGGGTCAGGGTTCAGAAGCAGATCTTCCTTGCACTCCGACTCCAGCTGATCGTTGAGCTCGTCGCTGCCGCCCTGGGCACGGTGCTTCTGGCGCAGATGTTGCAGCTCCTCGGCGGAGCGCTGCTTACGGAACTCGTGCACTAAGGGATATATGTGCTGTATGGCGGATTCCACGTCGTTCACGCTGGCGGCTGTGCAGGAAAAAGACCGCGATTAATAACGGAATTGATTGATAAAGAATATGTCCTTTCTTCCATCCATCCATCCATTCTATTCCATTCCAAGCAAATGCTCTTTGAATTTCTTTTACCTGTTACTGTTATGCTGCCCGTGGAGAAGATCTTCAGCGTGGCCTTCGGCTCACGCATCTTGTACGTTACGCCCGGATGCAGTTCGGGTTCATAGCTAGCATTATCGCGATGTCGTTCCGAGAAGTTGACAATCTTAATAGCCCAAGGCATGCTGCAGGTGCCGAGCACATTCACGATCCGGAAGTTCTGAAAGTGCGTCGGAAATCCGAGTTTGCTCAGGCAGCGCGCATAGCGACGAGCTGCGATCTTGGCCTGCAATCAAGTCAATGGAATAAGGATTCAATTCTGATTGGGGGCATTCGATTCTTACCTGCGACTCGGAGGTAGCACCCGTGCACGTTATACGGCCGGATGACCAAATGGAGGCCGTCGTGTAGGGGCGACGCAGCTTCATGGTGACCATCCCATTCTCACGCCTGTACTCCACATTCGAACCGTTCAGCGCGATCTCGCGCAGCTTTAGATGGCAGCGCACACTGAAGGAACACACCACATTGTTGATCACAATGTCCAGCTCCGGCTCGGTATCTGGATCGGTGGATTTGCTGGCATCGGCCACAGAATCACCCTGCTGCTGCTCTTGTTGCTGCTGCTGCTGTTGTTGTTGTTGTTGTTGTTGTTGTTGTTGTTGTTGTTGTTGTTGTTGTTGTTGTTGTTGTTGTTGTTGTTGTTGTTGTTGTTGTTGTTGTTGTTGTTGTTGTTGTTGTTGTTGTTGTTGACCATCCTCCTCCTGCTTGATTTCCATTAAATCGTTATCGTCCTCCAGCTGCAGCTGCTCGTGCTGCAGTTCATCAATCACAGTCGCTGGCTGTTGCTGTTGTTGCTGCTGTTGTTGTTCTTGTTGTTGCTGTTTTTGTTGTTGTTGCTGCTGCTGCTGTTGTTGTTGTTTTTGCTTTTGTAGTTGTTGCTGCTTGTTCATAAACACTCTGTTACCGTTAGGAACTGTTGTTGTTGCTATTGCTGTAGGTGCTGCTGATCCCGCTAATGATGCTGCCGCTGTTGTTGTTGGTGCTACCAACTTACCATTCGGACTGCCAAAGATGAGCGGTTTAGTGCCGTTGACTAACACCATTGTATCACCGTTAATCAGCTTGCGTTGCCCAACACCGGTCTGTACCTGTTGCACTGGCTGCAAGTTGCTGAACTGCGAAAAGTAGCGCACAGTGCCCGCTGTCGTGCCCGTGGAGGATGTCACAGTCGCGCTGCTGTTGGCGCCTTTGCCCGTAGACACTACGCTCATGCCCATGCCCATGCCGACGCCGGTGGTGGTAGCACCGCTGACCGTTGTCTGCCGTGCGGCCAAATGATAGCTGGACGCAGGCGTCAAGTAAACGCGCTGTGCATTGGTCAGCACTGTGCCGGCGACGCCGACGCCAACGACGGTGCCGCTGCTATTGGCTGCCTTGAGGCCACCGTTCAGATTGGCCGCTGGTATGCTTACCATATTGTTTTGCATTAGGCTGCTACCCCACTTCCACTGCTTGCAGTTGTGAAATAACTTGTGTCCTTGGTTTTGACACCTTGCACTCTCTCACTTCCTTCTCTCTCTGTCTTACCAGTAACGATTTCTTAGGCAGTATCGTCACTACTGTTGTTCCTGCTGGGTACTCATCGCTACCTACTGCTGCTGCTGCTACTGTTGCTTTTGGCAGCTGCTGCTGTTGCTTTTTTTTTTATTATTATTATTATTATTATTATTATTATTATTATTATTATTATTATTATTATTATTATTATTATTATTATTATTATTATTATTATTATTATTATTATTATTATTATTATTATTATTATTATTATTATTATTATTATTATTATTATTATTATTATTATTATAATTATTATTATTATTATTATTATTATAATTATTATTATTATTATTATTATTATTATTATTATTGCTAGTCTTCCGTTCTTTCTCCTTTTTATATGATTTTAGGAGTTTTATTTTGTTGTTCCTTGTTAACAGTCTGTAACGTAAAAATAATCAATCACAAATGAATTAATATGAGAAACCAAATTTCACAGCTAAACCCAGCCTAATTTGATGTTCCGCTATTTTATACTTTCATACTTTTCGTTTTTTTGACACTCGCTCGTAAAGACGTAAAGCAATAGATGTCAAATGTCAACTTGCAAATTACTGCGGATATTACAACAGGTAGCTGATGCTGATGCATAATGGTGGCGCTGACGCTGAAGCGTCGGCTCTACCTGCAGCTGATGCATGCAAAATAAAATATCAATGAATCGATGATCCACATCGCACATATCTATCGATATGCATGTAAGGTATATGTGCATACAGAAATGCATACATCGATACCTGCATAATTCAAAATGCACATTCTGCACACACACACACACACAACAAGCCCAAACAAGTCGATTCTTTATTTACCGACGCAGTTTTGGGTCAAGGACGACATGCGAAAAGTGGCACACACACAAAATGCGACGCGTTGTCAATTGAGCACAACGTTGACGCCTCAGAACCAAACTGTGTCCGCTGCTTGCAGTGCGGCAGTTTATCATTTAGCATCCAAAATCAGATGCATTTGCTCACTCACACACTGGAACCAACTCATACACTGGCCAGCGACGCACAGCAACAGAATGGCAAATATGGGAGCTTGAGTGCGTCAACAAATGTGAAGTCGCAAGTGCCGTTGTTCTATTTTTAGAGTGGCCAAGCGGAAGGACGGTCACGCAGGCGTATAGACAGACCGGCGAGCAATGGCAAGCGACAAGAGTTATTGCAAATTAGCGCAAATTGTAGAATGTATATGAAATGTCCGTCGCAGTGTTGCCAAATCAGCGTTTTCCCGTCAAATCTGGCTTTTGATACCCTGAACTCATTGAAAATGGGAATTCGGGGTATAATGGTTTTGTGAAAACGTATGTAACAGGCAGAAGGAGACGTTGCAGACACCACAAAGTGTATATATATATTCTTTATAAGCACAAAAAATAAGTTGATCTAGCCCTGTCCGTCTGTCTGTTCGTCCGTCCATCCTTCCATCCGCCCGACCATCCGTATGAACGTCGAGATTCCGAAAACTACAAGAGCTAGAGAGCTGAAATTTCACATGAATACTCGTATGTTAGTTACGCAGATTTTGGATTCCGGTCCCCACTTCGCCCCACCCCCTCAAATGTGAAAAAAATACATTTCAAATACTAGAGATATGCAGTTTGGTTTGGTATATAGATATAAATATCATAATATGTCCATCTAGAAACAGAATTATTAATCATCAAAGTTTTCTCATCAAAACCCATGCGACGCAGCAGCAAAGCAGCGAGACAGCAAGCCGCCTGCAATGCTTACATACATACATGCTTACAAGCATAGATAAGCGTGGGTGTGTGCTCGTGTTTTTGCATGTATAGTTTCTTACGCGTGGAGAATCGAAACGAAGCATTCTTGGAATATGAAGAAGGGCTCATGGGATTTCGTAGTCGAGCAGTCTCGACTACAGCCTTCTTACTTGTTTTTATACCCTGAACCCATTGAAAATGGGAATTCAGGGTATAATGGTTTTGTGAAAATGTATGTAACAGACAGAAGGAGACGTCGCAGACCCCATAAAGTATATATATTCTTGATCAGCATAAAAAAATAAGTTGATATAGCCCTGTCCGTCTGTCCGTCTGTCTGCCCGTCCGTCCGTCCGTCCGTCTGCCCGTCCGTCCGTCTGTCCGTCCGTCTGTATGGACGTCGAGATTTCGGAAACTACAAAAGCTAGAGAGCTGAAATTTTACATGAATACTTGTATGTTAGCTACGCAGTACGAGTTTGTTTTGTTTTTTTCGATAGCTCATCCCATTTCCAAATTATCGATAAAAAATCGAGAATTCGTTTATATTATTTTAGATAGATATTATGGATATATAGATTTTGTGGTTTTCAGATTTTGGGTGTCACGCCCCCTTCGCCACCAATTTGAAAAAAACGCATTTAAAATACTGGGGACTTACAATTCGGCACATAGATAAACTTAGATGCTCTCAATCTACTCTAAAAATTTCATGAAGATCGTCCATCTAGAAATGGAGTTATAAGCGTCCAAAGTTCAGTCCAACCCAACCCCAAGCCACGGCAGCAACTGCACAGTTAACAGAGCGCGCGCTCATAAGTGCGTAAAGAAGAAGAGTATCACTTTGTTTTGCAGGGTTCAGGGTATCTCGTAGTCGAGCCGTCTCGACTAGAGCCTTCTTACTTGTTTTTTGTTAAAAGTATGTAACACGAAGAAAGAGGCGTGGCCCATAAAGTATATACATATATTCTTAATCAGGGTGACGAGAAAAGTTGATATTGCCATGTCCGTCTGTCCGTCCGTATGTATGAGCGCGTCGTTCGTATATTGCACGTGCAGTACGAGTTTTTATACCCTGAACCCATTGAAAATGGGAATTCAGGGTATAATGGTTTTGTGAAAATGTATGTAACAGGCAGAAGGAGACGTCGCAGACCCCATAAAGTATATATATTCTTGATCAGCATAAAAAAAAAGGTTGATCTAGCCCTGTCCGTCTGTCCGTCCGTCCGTCCGTCTGTCCGTCTGTATGAACGTCGAGATTTCGGAAACTACAAAAGCTGGAGAGCTGAAATTTCACATGAACACTCGTATGTTAGCTACGCAATACAAGTTTATTTTGTTTTTTCGATAACTCATCCCATTTTCAAATTTTCGATAAAAAATCGAAAATTCGTTTCCATTTTTTAGGTTTTTAGGGTATAACTTCTACACCATTTCAGCCAGAGACTTCACCTTTATATATTTAGATAGATATTATGAATACGCAGATTTTGTAGTTTTCAGATTTTTGATGCCACGCCCCCTTCGCCCACAATTTGCAAAAAACGCATTTCAAATACTAAAGACTTGCAATTTGGCAAATAGATAGATATAGATACTCTAAATCTACTCTTAAAATTTCATGAAGATCATGCATCTAGAAATGGAGTTATAAGCGTCCAAAGTTCAGCCCAACCCACCCCCAAGCCTCAGCAGCAACTGCGCAGTTAGCAGAGCGCGCGCTTATAAGTGCGTAAAGAAGAAGAGTATCATTTTCTTTACAGGGTTCAGGGTATCTCGTAGTCGAGCCGTCTCGACTAGAGCCTTCTTACTTGTTTTTTTCAGTAATTATATAACTTGTGTCGTTCCAGTTATCGATAAAAACATTTATCGAGAATCAATTATAAAATTATATCTCGTTCATCTTTAGAATTCAAGTGTTCTACATATGTATATGTACATATATAGATAGTAATCTAATACGTTTTCGTTTTTGTCAGATTTTGGATTCCGGTCCCCAATTTACCCCACACCCCCAAATGTGTAAAAAATGTATTTCAAGTACTAGAGACATGCAGTTTGGTTTGGAATATAGATATGAATGTCATGATCATAAACTGAAAGTTTGATTACGATTGTCCGTCTAGAAACCGAATTATTAAACAGATAAGTTATCCCTTCAAAATCCACGTGGCAGAGCAAGCGAGATACCAAGACGCCTACAATGCGTACACACATATGTACATGTCTACAATGGTAATCAGCGTGTGGCTGAGTGCGTGTTTGTGCATGTATAGTTCGTTACGCGTGCAGAAACGAATCGAAAAATTCTTGGAATATCATTCGTTCGAAGAAGCGTTTAGGGGATCTCGTAGTCAGCAGTCCCGACTAGAGCGTTCTTACTTGTTATTAATCGGCCACTCGAAAGATCAAAAGTGAAACAAGTAAGAATGTTGCAGTTTGACGCAACTAACTGCGAGATACTCTGTTCCCGTAGGCGCTGTTTATTTATTTAATAAACATTTAATAAACGAAATATTTCGCCAATTAGCAAACGTACATGGCAAGCAACAAACGAATGTTTTTAAATTTCAAATTAAGCGATTTTCTATGGGTACATACAAAAGCTGCTTCTAAGAATCGCGATTGAATTGTGAGTTTGTAGCAGTGAACTTATTTAGGTTTAGCTAACTATTAGACATCTGCATGAATGCATCCAAATGGGCAAATGAATCATTCATTATAAACACCTGTACACTTTTTTTGTGTACAGCTTAAATGAGTGGCAGTAAATGTTGTACAACTTGTCTGTATCGACAGCTTGCAGTCTCACTCACTCCCATGCTGTACAGCACCTTATGAGTACACTAAAACTACTGCACAGTGTTTTTTACTGCACACTATTTTGGTGTGCAGTAAACTCACTGTATACTGAGTTGTTATTGATGACGCTTCATACAAAATGTCTTCAATAAAATTTCATACACATTTTATAAATTTATTTCACAATATGAAATATAATATGAAATTCTAGCGACTCGATGTGCAGCAAGACTTTCATACTTGCTTCTCTTGCATATGGAATATTCGGGATTTCTTATTCTAGAAAATTTAATGCTTAATAAATGCTTACTTCTAAGTTGATGATGAGTTTTTCGAGATCATTCTACAACAGTTTACATTTAATAATATAATAATATAATATATAATATAATATTAATACATATTTATTTATATATATTTGCATATTTATATTTATTATTTATATATTTATATTTATTATTTATATATTTATATTTATTATAAGAGTCGCTTGAATAATGGGGTGATAGCTTGCATAGCTGTTAGACATGACAGAAATGCTGTTCTCATAATTGCATATGGTGTACAACGTGTAGAAACGAGACAACAATTGTCCTCACTCACGAAGTGTACTACATTTTACTACTGTACAGTACTATGCTGCAAGAAATGAATGTATTATTGCAGACCTGTACTAACTATTACATGTTATTTTAAAATGACCTGAATTCAAATCCCGCTGGGAACTTTTTATTTATTAATCGAAAACTTATAAATTTTACTTTTTTAATTCATTAATATTTATACTTTGTTCCCAAAGGGAAGAAAGTATATTTGATTTGTGAAATGTCAGTCTTGCTGTCCGTCTGTCCGTATGAACGCAATATTTTTCGGCGCTATTAGAGCTAGAGACTTGAAATTTTAAGCATATACTCATATATTCTCCCGAATTATAAAGTGTAAACATTTTCCCGATGCGCCCACTAAGGGCGTGGCAAATCGGAAAACTCTTCCGTCCATAGGTAAGTTATCATACTAGATGATGAGAGAGTTATGGCGGATATATCTACGCCCATTGGGGGCGTGGCAAACCGCAAAAGTTTATATCTCCTACAGTTTTTGAAAATTTGATGGTTGAGTTACTAATGTTCTCCTCTATCGATGACCCAAAAATAATTTTTCAGACTCTTTGGGGGCGTGGCATATCGAAAAATACCCTGTAATTTTCGCATTTTTGGAAAAGAACTGGCCAAAAATTATGCGTCTACGCCCACTGGGGGCGTCCCAAATCGGCAAAGAGGTTTGTTGTGGCCAACTGCATAATTCATGCATATAATAGCTTAGTAGCAATTGCTAAGATGGCAAAAAGCATTTTAACATAAATATAATAATATTAATGAATTTAAAAAATAAAATTTATAAGTTTTCGATTAATAAATAAAAAGTTTCCAGCGGGATTTGAACCCAGGTCTTTTGAAAATAACATGTAATCGTTTCGTGATAAAACAAAACAATACAAACGCAATTCTTGCAATACGTATACACACTTGGATGTGTATACACATACACATACATATTGATATTTATGAATGATATTTATAATGGCGAAAATTTAAAAAATCATGCCTTTCGATCATTTTTGCGGACGTAGTACCCATTTAGGAAGTGCTTTTGCTGCTGCCAGAAGGACTCACAGTTTCTTCCATTATCTAATAAGTTTTCGTATTTTAAGTAAATAAAAGTAAGGATTGATAATTTTTATGGGTCTTACTATTCGAATTCGTTGCAAAACTACTTATTTTGGTTACTTATGAGCACTTGGAGGATCTTTGCCTCAGTGACCGCCAAGTATCCAATTGAATGACAGCGCACACTTAGGACCCTGTGACGTCACAGGGGGTCTGTTAGTTAACATAAAAAGTAATGGAATTGCTCTTTGCGTAACCTACAGAGTCTTTTAACAGTGCAGAATGTAAGTATGTACATATGTATGCATGTATGTATGTATGTATGTGTATTGTTTGGCTGTCATGCGTAAACAACCCTGTTCGTGGACTAGCGCGTGCTTGGCAACAACAACACACAACAGGTGCTAGTATCAATGTACATACAGTGGCTCACAGCTTATTTGATACAGCAACTTTTCGACTTTACCCTTTTATGTAAATAAAATGGCCATATACAAGGCGTTTTTTGCCTTTCGCGCATTTTGCTATGTTTGGTTAATATAGAAGACAATTTTTTTTTGCGATCTGCAATACCTTAACATACTAGGAAAAAAGATATTGTATAATGAGCCCACGAACAACAATTGAGCAGTCTGAACAGGTCATTTGCCCTTTTAAAAAAGGATAGAGTGGCTGCAAAAGTACAGAGCTATTGGAATTAAGTTCCTCCACCGTCTACCATATTATATTTACCATATTATAGACTTTAAAAAGGAGAATTTAAAAAAAAACCAAGAGCAGAAAGGCAACAATGAAATTTTCACTGAGTCCAACTAGTGCTACAGAGCTCGAAAAATTCTAGTTAACTCCAAGTTGTCTTCTTTAAAGTTGGGTGAAGAGGTTGAAAATGAACTGGGCAAGGTTTCGAGAGCATAAGCTATCCGGCGTGTGTTGCTCGACCATGATTTCAAAGCACTAGTAGCTCGAAAGAAGCCGTTTAAAACAAAGAAGAAACTACCTATGCAGACTAGCTTTTCATAAGGAGCACATTTTGAAGGACGTTTTGGAACATTGGGATTTTCTCGGAGGAGTCAAAATTTAATATTTTGAGCTTCGGCAGGATGTTTTATGTGTGGAGAAAGCCAAATACTAAGCTCAACAAAGAAAACCTTAAAGCAACAGTGAAGCATTGCTGTGACCACGGTATGGTTTGGGCTTGTATGTCCGCAGTCGGAGTCGGTACTTTGGTATTCATCGATAAAATATGTAGAAAATTCAGTACCTTCAAATAAAAAAAAAATGTTTGATCCGAAGTTCCAAAAGAGAACCTTACTGGAGGAATGGCTCAAAATAACGCCAAGCTATACTCAAAACTTGATGGATTCAATCACATATAGGCTGCAAGCTACGATAAAAGCTAAGGGAATGCAAACCAACCATTAAATTAAAGGGTAACCTTAAATTTTAGTATTTTACTGGCACTGTATCAAATAAGCTGTGAGGGAATTTTGGTATATTATTATTTTTTTTTTTTTTTGCTGTTGAACGGCGTTATTTTGAAATAAAATCTTTTGTTTTATAAAACAAGGAATTGCCCTCTTCAAAATGACATTTAAAGTATTGCGATATCATTTATAGTTTTTGAATTACAGCAAGAGAAGATTTTAAAATTGAAGTGTATCAAATAAGCTGTAAGCCACTGTATGTATGTATATAGCATTTGCATATGTTCATATGTACATACATACTGAATGTAGTCAGCATTCATTCATAATAACAGAGACTGTTAACACTGATGTCATTTCAGCTTTTTTCCAGCTAGATCTGGCTGTTTTGGAAATGCGATTGCGGGAAAAATTTGAAAACAGCGGACAGCGGGAATTCTAGCTTTTTTAGCATATTGAAACATTTTTTTAAAATTCTACTTTTTCTCAATTTTGTGAGATGTTTCTATCGCATTTGTCGATTAAAATCTAATAAATGTAAGTCTATTAGTAGAGTATCGATATTTACTTTTATCGAATTTCTCTCAAAAATTGCCTATGCAAATTTGTGCGTCTTTCATCACTAAAATTGTGAAATTCGTAGCGATGCCGAAAGTAATTTACAAACAAAAAGTCAGAGATATATGGCTGTAGAGCAAACAGTTTAAGGAGTGGCTGAGGAAGGATACCACAGACTTAACACGGGCGTATTGTAGCTAATGTAAGTGCAGCATAATTTCAAAATTATGTGATTTGCGTGCACACGGTGCTACAAAAAAGAACATAAGTGCGATGAGCGTCTTTGTGCAAAAAAACAAAATACAATTTAGTCAAAATTAGAAATTAATTTATCCCAGATTTTATGTATGGACTGCACCGACAAAACATATGTTGTTTTGACTATCAAATACCACCCAACTGTCTAGCTTCAATAGAACGAAGTGAATATTATCCGAGCGATAACAAAGATATTGATAACATAGTATTATTGGATAATACGTTCATTCTTGAATAAAAACAAGTAAGAAGGCTCTAGTCGAGACGGCTCGACTACGAGATACCCTGAACCCTGCAAAAAAAGTGATACTCTTCTTCTTTACGCACTTAGAGGCGCGCGCTCTGCTAACTGCGCAGTTGCTGCCGTGGCTTGGGGGTGGGTTGGGCTGAACTTTGGACGCTTATAACTCCATTTCTAGCTGGACGATCTTCATGAAATTTTCAGAGTAGATTAAGAGTATGAATATCTATCTATGTGCCAAATTGCAAGTCTCTAGTATTTGAAATGCGTTTTTTCCAAATTGTGGGCGAAGGGGGCGTGGCATCCAAAATCTAAAAACTACAAAATCTGCGTATCCATAATATCTATCTTAATATATAAAGTTGAAGTCTCTAGCTAAAACGGTGTAGTAGTTATACCCAAAAAACCTAAAAAATGGAAACGAATTTTCGATTTTTTATCGATAATTTGGAAATGGGACGAGTTATCGAAAAAACAAAATAAACTCGTATTGCGTAGGTAACATACGAGTGTTCATGTGAAATTTCAGCTCTCTAGCTTTTGTAGTTTCCGAAATCTCGACGTTCATACGGACGGACGGACGGACGGACGGACGGACGGACGGACGGACAGACGGACAGGGCTCAATCAACTTATTTTTTTATGCTGATCAAGAATATATATACTTTATAGGGTCTGCGACGTCTCCTTCTGCCTGTTACATACATTTCACAAAACCATTATACCCTGAATTCCCATTTTCAATGGGTTCAGGGTATAAAAATAAACAATATATAAAAATCAGCTTTTTTCCGCGTTTTTTGCCGGGGATTCAGCTTTTTTTTAAGCTGTTTTCTTGAGTTAGCTGTTTTGGTGTTCCAAAAAATGACATCACTGGCTGTTAATTCGCAGAGCTTGACGCAATTTCACGTGTGTGTGTGTGTGTGTGTGTGTTTATGTGTGCGTGTGTGCGTGTGTGTGTGTGTGTGTGTGTATGTGTGTTTGTGTGACTGACTAAGCATCTGACTGAATTTATAACATCAGCATAAAGCGTAAGTGACACACACGCATGCACATAGGCATGTACATATGTATGTATGTGCATCTCGCTCCTTCGCCACATTTAAATGCAAGCCTATAGGAACTAACTCTCATATATGTATGTACATACAGTCTGTCAAGAAAAACTTTACACAGTGGAAAAAATCTCAATTTTTTGACTTTATGGACAAAAATAAAGAGTTTTTGTTTAATTTAACTAATTTTTTTTAATGGTTAACTGTTTAATAGGTATTTTTAAATCAAATTATAAAAAACAGTAACAAAAACAATAAGGGTGAAACTTAAAAGACAACAAAAACTTAGATTACTCATATTTGACACTGTCAAGAAACTCTTTACACATTTTGTTCTCTTCAGCTGTTTTGCTCTCATTCGAAGAAATAACGGGGCTTTACCGTCAACTATGCTTTTAGAATCTCTTTATACATCTCTATTTTTGTGTTTATTTTTCACTTTGTGCGAAATTTGAAGATCAATTGGACAACATGGAAGCTTAATCTCTTGCCGGGCAACATTAATTAAATATTTAATTGCTTTTTTCATGTGTCCCCAGCCAAATTTCGCAATTTGGCACATTGATACTGTTCGGCGCAGCAGCTAATAAATACTCTTAAATAAGTTTCTCTTAAATTAGTCTATTCTCTATATCATTTCATTCGCTGTTAATGCACTCATACACATAAGAAAGCATAACAGACATACATATGTAATTTTCGCCTTCCTTTTACTTGCTTATACTTGTAACTTTTTTTCTTTAAATTCTCTAATTCTGTACGAAAGTTGTCTGCAAGCGCGCAACATCTCTCTTATCTTTTCGCATACAATTAACTTTGCCTAAACAAATATCACGGACTCGGCATTAAATTAATAAATAATAAGCTAAATTAAATCGTATTGGCTTTTTATTTTGTGCCTTCGTAAATGATTGGAGCCAGAGTTGCCGAAAAAGCTTGGCAGCTTCCAACATTTTGGTGACCCCGACGTGATTTATACACTTCGTGATGTTCGTTTAGTGCGCTAAAAGTTATTAATCTATTTCGTCGTCGCTCAACCGTGAAATTTATAAACATTTGTGCAAAATAGTGCATTCAAATTAACAATCAATTTCATCGTAACACAACAGTGTAAAACATTAGCCTTCTCCGTGAAATTTATAAACATTTGTGCAAAATAGTGCATTCAAATTAACAATTAATTTCATCCTAACGCAACAGTGTAAAACATTAGCATTTGTGAACAAATAATTTTGTTCAAAGTGCATAATTCAGTGTATGCAGTTGTGCGAGCATTATCTTTGTCTTTCTCATTCTCTTTTAATCGTTCGCTTCGTTCGTCGCCGTTGGCGCCTTTTGTGCAGCGTCTGCATAGAAGGCCCGCTAATCCGAAAATAGCTGTGTTAGATCACACACATACAAACATACACACACAGTGAGCTTGCATATAAAAGGTGCAGCTAAATTGGAAGTGCATTAGTGAGTCTATTAGCTTGTGCATCAACTTTGCAATTGAACTTGTGAATTGAATTGAATTGAGCATAACTTAAGTGAATTTGTGACGTATCAAAATGAATAACTCAGAATCTAATGCTGATGGAGTGCCTGCATCTCAGGTCACTTATTTAAGGCTTAAAACGAAAGCTCTTTTCGACAGACTTGAAAGGTTATATGCCGAATTAGACGTGGAAAAATTAAGTCATATGGATTCGTGTGAGCTACGTGTGCTGTTGGATTCGATCACCAAGTTAGAGTCAAATTTTGAAGCGGTTCACACTAGCTTAGAGGAATCAGATTTTGAATCCATATCTAGTGATTTACCTGCGAAATTTGAATCAACTCTACTAAAGTTTAAGGCCTTGCTTCAGCGTGAACTGGGAAGTCGGCCGAATCCACAGCTATCTTCAACGCTCAATACAAGTTTTACAAATGCTCATCCAATGGTCGTCATGTCTAATCGATCGCGTTTGCCGCAGCTGGAGCTGCCAAAATTTAATGGAATCTACACTGAGTGGGAAAACTTTTACTCTATGTTCAAAACGATCATAGATACTGATCCTGATCTCAATCCTGTTGAGAAGTTCCAGCATCTTCGATCTTGCTTAAGCGGTTCTGCTTTGGATTCCATCAGCTCTTTGGAAATTAACAAGGCTAACTATATCGTCGCTCTGGATATTCTTCAACGTCGTTTTGATAATAAACGTTTTATCTTACAGGCACACATCAGAGCGATATTTGGGCTTGAGAAGGCTGATACCTCTGTAGGTAGGCTGAGGCAATTAACAGATAAAGTGACATCTCACCTTCGTGCTATGGATTCTTTAGCGTCGAGGGAAGAAGTTGCTGATATTATCATCGTGCAGACAGTGTTGCAGAAATTGGATAAGTCAACTCAGGTCAAATGGGAGGAAAGCTCGTCTGCTAATGAGTTACCATCGTGGGCCAAATTGTCAGCTTTCTTGCAAGGGCGATGTCGAATGCTTGAAAATGTGGATCAAGTTTTGCAAGATGGTCAGGTTGGCAAGTCAGGGAAGATCGTGAGTACACATTTAAGAAAATCATTTGTTGCTTCCAAGATTCCTAGTTGTTGTGTATTCTGCGAAGACACAAGTCACATGATATTTCAATGTAAGCGCTTTGAGAAATTGTCGCCAATGGCAAGACATAAGGAGGCCAAGAGACTCGCGCTTTGTCTTAATTGTTTGAGAAAAGGTCATCAGCTAAAGGATTGTAAATCTAGCTCCTGTCGTACTTGCCAATCGAAGCACCATACTCTATTGCATTACAATCAGTCTTCGATAGCTACATCCAACGCTGTGTTGAAACCTGATCAACAAGCACATACAATACACCCCACTGCCATGGTTGCAATGTCACCTTCTCTGCCTCAAGCCCACATATCGCCTAGTTCGTCTGATGTTGTGTTTCTAGCTACTGCAATAATCCTTGTCAAGAATCGAGCTGGAACATTCGTTCCGTGTCGTGTACTCTTGGATTCAGGATCTCAACTTCACTTCGTCACCAGTCGTTTCGCAAATCAGCTTCAGCTTCGAAAAAGCAAATCGCTCACTGCAGTTTCTGGCATTGGAGATGCTAGCTTCTCAACTGAAGGATACTCAGTCGATCTCGTTTTGAAATCGCGGATTTCAAATTATTCTACTACTATCACTGCAATCGTTGCCCAAATGATTACTGACAATCAGCCTGGGATGTCAATGTCTACTAATAGTTGGAATATACCCTCAAACATACAGCTAGCTGATCCCTTATTCCATAAGTCACAACGGATTGATCTTCTCATCGGAGCTGGTCTTTTCTTCGAGCTGTTGTGTGTTGGTCAAATTCTGTTAGCACCTGGTTTACCAATTTTGCAGAAAACTCAACTCGGCTGGATCGTGTCAGGTGGCGGGCAATCAGCCCCCAAACTCTCATCGTTCATCGCAACCCAAAGAGCTTCGGATGACACTAATCACAGCACTCGGCTTGATGAGTTAGTGCGTCAATTTTGGGAAGTGGAGCACGTCTTCGAGCCTATAGCCAAGGTAACAACCGAGGAGCTCCATTGTCAGCAGCATTTCATCGCAAACTATCGTCGATTGTCATCAGGGGAATATTCAGTTTGCTTGCCAAAAAAGCTAGGCGTCGAATCTTTGGGCGACTCTTATTTGCAGGCCAAGCGTCGACTCGTAAACTTGGAGCGTAAATTCGCTCGAAATGAAATTCTCAAGGAGAAATATTCAGCATTTATAAAGGAATATATTGACCTCAAACATATGTCACTGGTGCCCAGCGCAGATATCAATAAATGCAAATATTTCTTACCCCATCATTGCGTATACAAAGAAGAGAGTTCGACAACAAAGCTGAGAGTTGTCTTTGACGGCTCAGCCATTACCACATCTGGGCTCTCATTAAACGATTTGCTTATGTCAGGACCGACTATTCAAGCTACATTGTTTAACACGCTCGTTCGTTTTCGCACATTTTCCATTGCACTTACAGGAGATATCGGTAAAATGTATAGGTGTGTTAAAGTCTCAGAGCCTGATTCTATGCTTCAGTGCATTTTGTGGCGAGACTCTTCAGACCATGATATTCAAGTTTTCAAATTGAATACCGTCACGTATGGAACCAAACCCGCTTCCTTTTTGGCAATTCGTGCAATGCATCAACTAGCAATGGATGAGTCTTCGTCGTACCCATTAGGATCTAAAACTGTCTTGCGAGATTTCTACGTTGATGATTTGATATCAGGAGGCAATTCAGTTGAAGAAGTTCGAGACATGATGCGACAAACTACAAATCTTCTTGACCGAGGAAATTTTAAATTGAGAAAATGGTGCTCTAACTCAACTGATATACTTCGCGGAGTTCCAGAAACTGAGCAGGAGAGTTTTCTCAAACTCGACGACGGCAGCGATGTGACAAAAACACTTGGACTCATCTGGGAGCCTCGGAAGGACAGCTTCGTGTTCACTTTCGAGCCCAAAATTAATACTGGCACACACACAAAACGCTCGGTTTTATCAACCATTGCGCGATGTTACGATCCGTTAGGTTTGATCGGACCAACTTTAACTAGGGCCAAAATCATCTTGCAACGCCTGTGGAGAGACAAGCTGCAATGGGATGAGAGCTTACCGCAACCATTGGAAACGGCTTGGAGCGAGTTTTGTAAGGACTTTCAGCAAGTGAGCCATGCAGTATTTCCTCGTTATGTACTCCAACTTAAAGCAAGGGTCGAACTGCATGCCTTCTGCGATGCTAGTCTTCAGGCTTATGGCTCTTGTGTTTATGTTCGCTCATCGAAGAATGCTGTTCAAGTTCAGTTGCTCTGTTCCAAAGCCAGGGTCGCCCCACTAAAGACTCTTACTGTGCCTAAACTTGAGTTATGCGCTGCATTTCTGCTTGCGAACTTGGTAAGCGAAATAAACAAAATGAACTTGTTCGAGTGTGAGATGCATTGTTGGTCAGATTCAGCCGTGGTCTTGTCTTGGTTAAAGGAAGAGCCATCCAAATTCAATGTGTTTGTCTCTAACAAGATTTGTGCCATACAGCAGCTCACGATCGGCATGGAGTGGCATTACGTGCCAACCGAGATGAATCCGGCGGATATGTTATCCAAGGGAGCAGCACCGTTGGAACTTTTGCACTCAAAATTATGGATGCATGGACCTTCTTTCTTGCAAAAGGAGAAATGTTATTGGCCAAGGCACTGCTTGTCTGAAGCATGTCTTCCTGAAATGCGCCAAAAGGTTTTATTCTCAGCTGAGCACGTAGATATCTCTTTGTCATTCAAACACATAAATTCATTCGGAATAATGAAGCGCATTTTTGGCTACATTCACAAATTTATCAGAAAAATAAAGTCAGCTGAGTTGTCATCAGACGATCTTCGTCAGGGATCGTTCCTACTATGCCGTCTTCTTCAAAGAACTCAGTTGCAGCCAGAATACTCTGCCCTACAGAATGGAAAGAATATACATTCGTCAAGCTCCACTCTTTCGCTCTCTCCATTTATGGATGATTTTGGTCTACTTAGAGTCGGTGGTCGTTTGCGACACTCTACTCTCGGCTTCGATGCGCGCCACCCAATTATCTTGCCCAAAGAGCATCCCCTAACCTTCGCTATAATCTCGCATTTTCATCAGAAGTATCACCATGCAGGACCGCAGGCTTTGCTTGGAATAATTCGACAGCAATTCTGGCCCATAGGTGGCATGAAAACGGTTGCCCGAGCATTGCGAAAATGTATAATTTGCTGCAGATCTCGGCCTCGTCTCGTTGAGCATATAATGGCGGACTTGCCCAAGGATCGTGCACAGTGCTCACCGGCATTTACAGTCACTGGAGTGGATTATTGTGGTCCTTTTTACTACAAGCCTGATGGACGAAACAAAGCCTCTGTAAAGTGCTACATCTGCGTGTTCGTTTGCTTCGCAACCAAGGCTGTATGGTTGGAACTCGCAAAGGATCTTTCGACAGCTGCTTTTTTGGGCGCCCTCAAGCGTTTCATTGGTACGCGTGGCATTCCAAAATGCATTTGGTCTGACAATGCTACTAACTTTGTGGGTGCACGGAACGAGTTGGCGGATTTGCGGCGCCTATTGTTGAGCCAGGAACATCGCATTGAAGTCCACAACTACTGCATCAACAACAGCTTCGATTGGAAGTTCATACCTCCTCGTTCGCCACACTTCGGCGGCCTATGGGAAGCAGCAGTGAAGACAGCTAAAAAACATTTATATCTCTCTATGAGATCGGCACTTCTTGGCTTCGACGAACTGCGCACTTTGGTATGCCAAATTCAGGCCATAATCAATTCTCGTCCTCTTGTTGCAATTTCAGAAAATCCCGATGATCTTGGAGTTCTCACTCCAGGACATTTCTTGATTGGTCGACCACTCATCAGTTTCCCCGAGCCAGACGTAACTGGGTTGGACCACAATCGCCTTGATCGCTGGCAACGCATGACGTACATACAGCAGTTGTTTTGGAAACGCTGGAGTGATGAATACCTCACCATTCTCCAACAGCGTGGAAAATGGCGCACCCCGCAGTCTTCTATCAAAGTCAACGATGTCGTATGCGTGAAAGACGAAAACTTGCCACCTTTGAAATGGCCATTAGCCCGGGTCGTTGAGATCATTGCTGGAGCTGATGGTGTCGTGAGAGTTGCTGTTCTACGTACGCCCACTGGAACTACACGTCGAGCTGTCAATAAGCTGTGCGTCCTTCCGGTTGATGATCCTGTTGAAAGACTTGGTCTTTCAACGGGGGGGAGGATGTTCGGCGCAGCAGCTAATAAATACTCTTAAATAAGTTTCTCTTAAATTAGTCTATTCTCTATATCATTTCATTCGCTGTTAATGCACTCATACACATAAGAAAGCATAACAGACATACATATGTAATTTTCGCCTTCCTTTTACTTGCTTATACTTGTAACTTTTTTTCTTTAAATTCTCTAATTCTGTACGAAAGTTGTCTGCAAGCGCGCAACATCTCTCTTATCTTTTCGCATACAATTAACTTTGCCTAAACAAATATCACGGACTCGGCATTAAATTAATAAATAATAAGCTAAATTAAATCGTATTGGCTTTTTATTTTGTGCCTTCGTAAATGATTGGAGCCAGAGTTGCCGAAAAAGCTTGGCAGCTTCCAACAGATACATTTTGATACTCTTAATCTACTCTGAAAATTTCATGAAGATCGTCCAACTAAAAATGGAGCTACAAGCGTCCAAAGTTCAGCCCAACCCACCCCCAAGCCAAGGCAGCAATTGCGCGGTTAGCAGAGCGCGCGCTTATAAGTGCGTAAAGAAGCAGAGGGTTCAGGGTATCTCGTAGTCGAGCCGTCTCGAGCAAATCGGAAAACTCTTCCGCCCATAGTTAAGTTATCATACTAGATGATGAGCTAGAGAGCTGCAATTAGGAATGTATACTCAGGGTGACAACCCAAGTTCAAAAAGCTATGGCGGATATATCTACGCCCATTGGGGGCGTGGCAAATCGGGAAATACGTATCTTCTACACCGTTAAAGCTAGAACGCTGAAATTTTGCATGTGAGTTAATGTTATGATTCTAAGAAGATCGATCATTTATAAACACACGCATATGAATTGTGCATTTAAGCAAAAACTAAAACTGCTTTATGCTTTCGGATTTGCCACGCTGCTAGCAAGCAGTTTTTCTATGCATGCATATATGTATTTATGTATGTGTACACAGATGTTTGTAAGTGTATACACATCCAAGTGTGTATAAATATTGTAAGAATTGCGATTGTATTGTTTTGTTTCGTCACAAGCTGCTGATCAGCTGGTTAGCTGATCAGCTGTGAATTTATTTAGGTTTAGCTAACGATTACATGTTGTTTTCAAAAGACCTAGGTTCGAATCGCGCTGGAAACTTTTTATTTATTAATCGAAAACTTATAAATTTTATTTTTTAAATTCATTAATATTATTATATTTATGTTAAAATGCTTTCTGTCATCTTAGCAATTGCTACTAGGCTATTATATGCATGAATTATGCAGTTGGCCACAACAAACTTCTTTGGCGATTTGCCACGCCCCCAGTGGGCGTAGACGCATAATTTTTTGCCAGTTCTTAGAAAGAGCCGAGGCTAACATGCCTGCCAAATTTGGTTGCTTACATTCCAAAAATGCGAAAATTACAGGGTATTTTTCGATATGCCACGCCCCCAAAGAGGATGAAAAATTATTTTTGGGGCATCGATAGAGAAGAACATTAGTAACTCAACCATCAAATTTTCAAGCTTCTAGCTCTAAAACTGTATGAGATATAAACCTTTGCGGTTTGCATAGCTTATTGGTCTTGGGTTGTCAACCCGAGTATACATGCAACATTTCAAGTCTCTAGTGTCAATAGTGTTCAAAATATAGCACAATTTGAAAAATCACTATATATTCAGGTCCGATTTGCCACGCCCCCAATGGGCGTAGACATATAACTTTTTGATCGATCTTCTAAGAATCATAACATTAACTCACATGCAAAATTTCAGCGTTCTAGCTTTAACGGTGTAGAGGATAAGTATTTCCCGATTTGCCACGCCCCCAATGGGCGTAGATATATCCGCCATAGCTTTTTGAACTTGGGTTGTCACCCCGAGTATACATTTCAAATTGCAACTCTCTAGCTCATCATCTAGTATGATAACTTAACTATGGGCGGAAGAGTTTTCCGATTTGCCACGCCTCTAGTGGGCGGATCGGGAATATTTTAACACTTTATAATTCGGGAGCATATATGAGTATATGTTTTCAAGTCTCTAGCTCTAATAGCGCCGAAAAATATTGCGTTCATACGGACAGACGGACAGCAAGACGGACATTGCACAAACCCAATATACTTTTTCCCCTCCGGGAACAAAGTATAAAAATTAGTTAAATTAAACAAAAACTCTTTATTTTTGTCCATAAAGTAAAAAAATTGAGATTTTTTCCACTGTGTAAAGTGTTTCTTGACAGACTGTACATATGTAGATGTGAAGGCGTGAGCAAATGCAAAACATTTATGTATATGCGTGCACACGTAAATACGTCTTGACCCTCACCTCGTTATCGATATGCCAACTTCAGCAGGCACTTACCTCTTAATACTCCTTATCTTTTTGTTCGAAATCTTGACCAAGGAATCTAGAAAATATAAACAAAAACATACTCCTGTTATGCTTTTTTGTAATACAATATTATGAATTTATATATGTATGAATTTGTATAATAATTGAATTGTATAAATTAGCAGTCTCATCAGAATTTAAATTTGTGATACTTTACTTGTGATACTTTACCATCTGAACCAGCGATACCAATGACAATGCTAGAAATATGCTGAAGAGCATAATGGTCGCCGGGTTATAATAAAAGCTTAAGCGTCTGCTTGGTGGGCGGGCGACTTATCGAAAAAAATAAATTGTTTAATAATAAGTAAGAAAGCTGTAGTCGAGACTGCTCGACTACGAAATTCCCTGAGCCCTTCTTCGAACGAATAATATTCCAAGAATTATTCGATTCGTTTCTGCACGCATAAGAAACTGTACACGCAAAACCACGCGCACACATAGACGCTGATCTACGCTTGTAGGCATGTATGTGTGTATGCATGTGTGTTAGCATTGCAAGCGTCTTGCTGTCTCGCTGCTGCGTCGCATGGGTTTTGATGAGAAAACTTTGATGATTAATAATTCTGTTTCTAGATGGACAATCGTATTGATATCTTCAGATTATGATTATCATATTCATATCTATATGCTAAACAAAACTGCATGTCTCTAGTATTTGAAATGAATATTTTTCGCATTTGGGGGTGGTGGGGCGAAGTGGGGACCGGAATCCAAAATCTGACATAAACCGATAGTGTATTAAATTAGTATCTATATATATGCAGAAGACTTGAATTAGCTAGAATTTTATAACTGGTCTCCGATAAATTCATTTATCAATAACTTTGCAAATATACAAGTTATCGAATTTCTGAAACAAACTCGTACTGCGCGTGCAATATACGGACCTAAAACAACAAGTAAGAAGGCTCTAGTCGAGACGGTTCGACTACGAGATACCCTGAACCCTGCAAAATAAATGATACTCTTCTTCTTTACGCTCTTATAAGCGCGCGCTCTGCTAACTGCGCAGTTGCTGCCGTGGCTTGGGGGTGGGTTGGGCTGAATTTTGGATGCTTATAACTCCATTTCTAGATGGACGATCTTCATGAACTTTTCAGAGTACATTAAGGATATATAAATCTATCTATGTGCCAAATTGCAAGTCTCCAGTATTTGAAATGCGTTTTTCCAAATTGTGGGCGAAGGGGGCGTGGCATCCAAAATCTGAAAACTACAAAATCTGCGTATCCACAATATCTATCTAAATATATAAAGTTGAAGTCTCTAGCTAAAACGGTGTAGTAGTTATACTCAAAAAACCTAAAAAATGAGAACGAATTTTCGATTTTTATCGATAATTTGGAAATGGGACGAGTTATCGAAAAACCAAAATAAACTCGTATTGCGTAGGTAACATACGAGTATTCATGTGAAATTTCAGCTCTCTAGCTTTTGTAGTTTCCGAAATCTCGACGTTCATACGGACGGACGGACGGACGGACGAACGAACGAACGGACGGACGGACGGACGGACGGACGGACAGGGCTCAATCAACTTATTTTTTTATGCTGATCAAGAATATATATACTTTATAGGGTCTGCGACGTCTCCTTCTGCCTGTTACATACATTTCACAAAACCATTATACCCTGAATTCCCATTTTCAATGGGTTCAGGGTATAACAAGTAAGAAGGCTCTAGTCGAGACGGCTCGACTACGAGATACCCTGAACCCTGCAAAAAAAGTGATACTCTTCTTCTTTACGCACTTATAAGCACACGCTCTGCTAACTGCGCAGTTGCTGCCGTGGCTTGGGGGTGGGTTGGGCTGAACTTTGGACGCTTATAACTCCATTTCTAGATGGACGATCTTCATAAAATTTTCAGAGTGGATTAAGGATATATGAATCTTTTTTTGTGCCAAATTGCAAGTCTCTAGTATTTGAAATGCGTTTTTTTTTCAAATTGTGGGCGAAGGGGGCGTGGCATCCAAAATCTGAAAACTACAAAATCTGCGTATCCATAATATCTATCTAAATATATAAAGTTCAAGTTTCTAGCTAAAACGGTGTAGTAGTTATACCCAAAAAACCTAAAAAATGGAAACGAATCTTCGATTTTTTATCGATAATTTGGAAATGGGGCGAGTTATCGAAAAAACAAAATAAACTCGTATTGCGTAAGTAACATACGAGTGTTCATGTGAAATTTCAGCTCTCTAGCTTCTGTAGTTTCGGAAATCTCGACGTTCATACGGACGGACGGACGGACGGACGGACGGACGGACAGACGGACAGGGCTCAATCAACTTATTTTTTTATGCTGATCAAGAATATATATACTTTATAGGGTCTGCGACGTCTCCTTCTGTCTGTTACATACATTTCACAAAACCATTATACCCTGAATTCCCATTTTCAATGGGTTCAGGGTATAAACAGAATGAACTCTCTAGCTTTAGTATCATTGGAAATCGACGCGTTCATACATACGGACGGACAGACGGACATGGCTATATCAACTTTTCTCGTCACCCTGATCAAGAATATATATACTTTATGGGGTCCGCCACGCCTCCTTTTGCCTATTACATACATTTAACAAAACCAATATGCCCTGATTTCCCATTTTCAATGGGCTCAGGGTATAACAAGTAAAAAGGCTCTAGTCGAGACGGCTCGACTACGAGATACCCTGAACCCTGTTTTTTTTGCACTTTTTATACCCTGAACCCATTGAAAATGGGAATTCAGGGTATAATGGTTTTGTGAAAATGTATGTAACAGGCAGAAGGAGACGTCGCAGACCCCATAAAGTATATATATTCTTGATCAGCATAAAAAAATAAGTTGATCTAGCCCTGTCCGTCTGTCCGTCCGTCTATCCGTCTGTCCGTCTGTCCGTCCGTCCGTCTGTCCGTCTGTATGAACGTCGAGATTTCGGAAACTACGAAAGCTAGAGAGCTGAAATTTCACATGAACACTCGTATGTTAGCTACGCAATACGAGTTTATTTTGTTTTTTCGATAACTCATCCCATTTCCAAATTATCGATAAAAAATAGAAAATTCGTTTACATTTTTTAGGTTTTTAGGGTATAACTTCTACACCGTTTCAGCTAGGGACTTCAACTTTATATATTTAGATAGATATTATGAATACGCAGATTTTATACTTTTTAAATTTTTGATGCCACGCCCCCCTTGCCCACAATTTGCAAAAAACCCATTTCAAATACTAAAGACTTGCAATTTGGCAAATAGATAGATATAGATACTCTAAATCTACTCAGCCCAACCCACCCCCAAGCCACGGTAGCAACTGCGCAGTTAGCAGAGCGCGCGCCTCTAAGTGCGTAAAGAAGAAAAGTATCATTTTCTTTACAGGGTTCAGGGTATCTCGTAGTCGAGCTGTCTCGACTAGAGCCTTTTTACTTGTTTATACCCTGAACCCATTGAAAATGGGAAATCAGGGTATAATGGTTTTGTTAAAAGTATGTAACAGGCAGAAGGAGGCGTGGCAGACCCCATAAAGTAAATATATTCTTGATCAGGGTGACGAGAAAAGTTGATATAGCTATGTCCGTCTGTCCGTCTGTCTGTCTGTCCGTATGTTTGAACGCGTCGATTTCCGAAGATACAAAAGCTAGAGAGTTAATTCTTTTTGTGTTAAGTTCGTATATTGAGCGCGCAGTACGAGTTTATTTCAGAAATTCGATAACTTGTATATTTGCTAAGTTATCGATAACTGAAATTATCGGGAACCAGTTATAAAATTCTAGCTAATTCATCTTTAGAGTTAGAGTCTCCAAGTCTTTTGCATATATATAGATACCAATTTAATACAATTTCGGTTTTTGTCAGATTTTGGATTCCGGTCCCCAATTCGCCCCCACACCCCCAAATGTGTAAAAAATGCATTTCAAATACTAGAGACATACAGTTTGGTTTGGCATAAAGATATGAATATCATAATCTTAATCTGAAGAAATCAATACGATTGTCCATCTAGAAACAGAATTATTAGTCTATAAAGTTTTCTCATCAAAACCCATGTGGCGCAGCAAGCAAGGCAGCGACAAAGCAAGACGCATTGCGGGCGCACATACATACATACATACATACATATGTATGTATGTATGTATGTATGTATATGTGTGCAAGCGTAGATCAGCGTGTGACTGCAATCGTACATACATACATATGTACATATGTATTTGTGCATGTAAAGCTAATTGTAAAAGAGTTATGATTTCTAAAATAAAACCTAAAATGTGAAATAGAATATGCAGATCATATGCTCAAACTCTCATTACATTCCATTATATATTTTAAAAATTTTAAAACAATTAAAATATTGGAAGTGCAAGCAACGTTGAGCAATGCAAAGCAATTTTCGTATGCGTGTGCACATATACACACAATAAATCTTGGGACGTTTTCTATGTTGCTATGCGTGCAAATTCTAAGAATCACAATTGTTTTTGAATTGCGTTAGAATTGTCTTTGAATTGTATTTGTATTTTCAGCCACTGCTTTAGTGTTTCTTTCGTATATGGCGAATTTCAATCGTTTTCGCTACTCTGTCGTTTAAGTGAGCCGTGGTGTAGATGGCTAAACGGCTGCAACTAATTTTAGGGTGTCGCAGGTTCTAGTCTCGCCTAAGCCTTTTATAATTTCTTATTTTTAATTTTTTTTTATACCCTGAACCCATTGAAAATGGGAATTCAGGGTATAATGGTTTTGTGAAAATGTATGTAACAGGCAGAAGGAGACGTCGCAGACCCCATAAAGTATATATATTCTTGATCAGCATAAAAAAATAAGTTGATCTAGCCCTGTCCGTCCGTCTGTCCGTCTGTCCGTCTGTCCGTCCGTCCGTCCGTCCGTCCGTCCGTCTGTCCGTCTGTCCGTCTGTCCGTCTGTATGAACGTCGAGATTTCGGAAACTACAAAACCTAGAGAGCTGAAATTTCACATGAACACTCGTATGTTAGCTACGCAATACGAGTTTATTTTGTTTTTTCGATAACTCATCCCATTTCCAAATTATCGATAAAAAATCGAAAATTCGTTTACATTTTTTAGGTTTTTAGGGTATAACTTCTACACCGTCTCAGCTAGAGACTTCAACTTTATATATTTAGATAGATATTATGAATACGCAGATTTTGTAGTTTTCAGATTTTTGATGCCACGCCCCCCTCGCCCACAATTTGCAAAAAACGCATTTCAAATACTAAAGACTTGCAATTTGGCAAATAGATAGATATAGATACTCTAAATCTACTCTTAAAATTTCATGAAGATCATGCATCTAGAAATGGAGTTATAAGCGTCCAAAGTTCAGCCCAACCCACCCCCAAGCCACGGCAGCAACTGCGCAGTTAGCAGAGCGCGCGCTTATAAGTGTGTAAAGAAGAAGAGTATCATTTTCTTTACAGGGTTCAGGGTATCTCGTAGTCGAGCCGTCTCGACTAGAGCCTTCTTACTTGTTTTTAATTATTTCTTTCTTTCTTATAATTTATTCTTTTGTATTTGATACCTTTGAAAGTCAGTTAGTAGTTTAACTAATTGTGAATAAGTGCGTTTTTTTAAATTTCAAATATTTAATAGCATCATTTCTGAAAGTGTTTTTGTTTCAATTATATTTTATTTTTAATTTCAAATATTTAATAGCATCATTTCTGAAAGTGTTTTTGTTTCAATTATATTTTATTCAGTTAAGTCAACAGAAAATAATGAACAAAAAAAAAAGTCTGCCCAAATAACAAAAGCACGTGACATCTGCGATTTTCCTATATGTATGCACACATGTACATTCAAAACTAGTGTAGCATGGTCTAAAAATTTTAACTTGATAGATGGCGCTTTAGCAGTGAACTTATTTACTATGGCTATTACAGCTTCGAGTGGCATTGATATATTTCTTTTACAATTATGAAGTGTCTGTGTTAATTAGGGTGATGCGTGCTAATTGAGGAACGTCTATTTGTTGGGTCTATTTTTAATGATATTTAATAATATAACATTTTTCGAATTTCAACTAATATAAGCGCCATCTATTATTTTTTTTTTTGGCAATGCATACACACATTTGTATATATACATGTACATATGTACATATGTACATTTTGAACGTTACACGCATACATTCTTATGTATACTTTCTGATTTATCCATATGGGTAATTCTCCAGAAAAGTCAACTTTTTGTCACGTTCGACACTGGTTTTTTGTAATTATCTTGAAAACGGATTAATTTTAGTACTAATCAAAAGCAATATAATTAACTATTTATCAAAATAAAGAAGTTTTTTTGCCATTTTCAGCACTAAAATTGATGCATTTTCAAGATAATTACAAAAAACCAAACCACAGTACAGATTATTATTTTATTTTATTAAAATTGGGTTCAGGGTATTATCTAGTCGAGCACTCTCGACTGGAGTTTTCTTACTTGTTTAGTGATACTCTTCTTCTTTACGCACCTTTAAGCGCGCGCTCTGCTAACTGCGCAGTTGCTGCCGTGGCTTGGGGGTAGGTTGGGCTGAACTTTGGACGCTTGTAACTCCATTTTTAGATGGACGATCTTCATGAAATTTTCAGAGTAGATTTAGAGTATCTATATCTATCTATTTGCCAAATTGCAAGTCTCTAGTATTTGAAATGCGTTTTTTTCAAATTGAGGGCGGAGGTGGCGTGGCATCCAAAATCTGAAAACTACAAAATCTGCGTATATCTATCTTAA
>JAUESP010000040.1:0-32235 GCA_030914335.1 Drosophila borborema
CACACATATATACATATATATATTTAAAGAGCACGGAAAGCAACAATAAAGTTATGTCCGCGGTGACAGCCAGAGTAGCGGCAGGGCAAGCGAAATTGCGACCTGCGACTTGCGACTGGCGATGATAAACAAGCGCCAATCATTGGTTCCTCAAGTGTTTGTCACACTTATTTTTCTACTATTATTATTATTATTTCCCTTTTCTGATATCTTATAATTATACTATGCTTAGGTCCAATCGCATTTCGTGTGCATGATTCACGCTGCCAATTTTTGGACACACGAATTGCGGTTTTCGTTTTGGAGTATTAAAAAAGCTGAGTTGAGGCGGCGCCAGAGATCACAACTGAGTCTATTAATAACGATATTGTTTTATAGACCTGTTTGCTGTTATTACACACTTGCATTTCAGGTTCGCGCCATAAACAAGAATTTGATAGTTATATATATTATTTTGCATTTAAAAATAGTCAAATTCTTGGCAGTTAAAATAGTCAATAGAAAAGAGTTAAATTTATTTGTTTTTTAGATATTCAAATATTTTTTTTTACGTTAAAAAAGTTTATCAAATAGCTAGATTTAAGCAATGCAAATATAAATATTTTTAAATATTCAAATATTGTTTGCGTGAAAATATTTTGTATTTATGAAAAACGTATACTTATTATTTTTTATTTTTTATAATACTTTTATTTTAATTTTTGCAATTCAGTATAATTTCTGTATATTTATGTATTTTCTTTTTCAATATAGACTCTCCATTGTTTCATAGACCTAAAATAGACTTTTGATATGATCAATCTAAGATCTTAGTGATCTATTTTAAAACGAAAGGGGTTCACAGAGACATCCTATTACTCTCTATAGTAAGATTTTCTATAACTCTTAAGCTATATAGTGCAACCTTCTTCAACTTATGACTAATATAGAAAAACATGTCTCAATTTATAAACCATACAGTACGATATTATATTCTTAATCAGCATATTATATCATATATAACTTATAAGGTCTATAGTAAAGAACCTAACTTATACCCTACATGTTATAAAACCTACTATAACTTATTTCCTATATAATGCATATTGTACATTAGATTTTTCCCAACATCTTGACAAGTATTTGCTACCTCAAATATATAATTCCCTCATAAGTACATAGACAATGCCCTAACCCCCACTCTATATGACCCTGTGTATGAGCGTTTTTTAAGCGACTTTAAGCGAAAGCAAGCAGGCATATAGATAAACAAAGTCTAGTGTATGTAAACGTTGATGGGACACCGTAGGGTTGGGTCTGGGGACTGGGTCTCCAACCGTTGGCGGGGCGCTCTAAGCGCAGCCGTTACGTAGCGCAGATAAAGGCAACGAGCTGCCCGCCTCCTCGTCATATCCTTGTGCAAACACACACGTGTTCTTGACAGCGATTGCGCTTTTGCAACAATAAACACAACAACGTTGTCCAGGATGTTGCTTGTTTGCCAACAGCTGAGCGCACGTAGCTGATAAGAGACGAAAATTACAGTAGACTATCGCTATGTTGACTTTTCGCCAATTAGGACAAGGCGTGCAACTCTAATAAATCTTTGATGTATTAGATAATGCATTTGAAATCTTTATTAAATAATCTTTTGCTAATGCAGCTAATTTGCGTCTGTCCACTCTGTCGAGTGCATAGTGTGGCAGCTAATCATATGAGTTGCCCGCTGAACCACAACAACGATAAATGCTCAGCAAATAGCAGTCACTGCCGTTGACCGTTACACAGGAGCACAGGGATCAGAGCGAGAAGGCCGCCAGGCCATTCTCACGACTCTTGCTGGCGCCATCATCAAGTTGCCTTGTTGCACTTGTCAGCATTTGTCATACACAGTGGCAAGTGACAACTCCGACTGACTCGAGCTCGATGTGTTTCCACTGGATTTGGCATTATTTTTTCACACGTCTACACACCTGCACAGCCCCAAGGGAGGGGTAGGGCAACCCTCCACCATTCGACCCCCGCTTGCCCCCTGCGGCTTGACTGTCTGGGCAGCTTGTTAGCAGTTAACATCTATGCTAAAAAAAAATATTTATTCGCTTTTTTATGCCTGAATTGATTTGTCGTCTTCATTTTGAACGTGTTTTCGTCTGCTCCCTCGTTTTCACTGTATTTTCTACACCAACTGAACCCTATAGATATATGGATATATATATATCCCATCTCTCCCATCTACTGCCATGTGTTAAGATGTGTAAATTCAGTTCACATATTTACATATGCCAGCGTATTCCCAAACGTTTCGTTTCTTCTTTTACACTTTTTGCCTTTGCGGTTCGCCAAGTTTGTTTATCCATTTAAATAACAACAAACAAAAAGATACAACAACAACCGCAAGCTCATAAAATTGTGCTAATCAGCGGCAAGAAGAGCGCCACGCTTAGTCATTCATAAATGCTTCGATTCCAGGTTATCCACATCACACGAGATTTCAAACGATGGAATTGAAGGCACTCGCTAAGGGCAGATGAACTAGGAGAACAGGTTTGCTTCAATTTATACTTAGAAAAGCAATGAACTGTATGTATTGAAAGATAATCCCTGGAAAAGCATGATTTTGTGAGCTCTTTTAGTTTTCTAGCATTCTCAATAAAAAAAAAAAAGATCCATCATCGTCATCTTACCTAAGCAAGATGGGGAAAAACTGTCGCATTGGCGAAAATGCAATGGAAACACTTGGAAAAATACTTGAAGAAAAAGTCGATGACTTCGACAAAAAAAGCTCTGCGACGGAAAAGGAATGGCTGACGGACGCTGGCTGCAAGGGCTTGAAGGCTAATGTGGTATAGTTCCTGGTTCCAAGTTGGAGAGGAACCCCAGTAGGGAAAGAAGTGTCCGATATATATGCCTAAAGCATTTTTACCTACCTCAGGAGCAACAAAAATAATAATAATAATAATAAGAAAATATTCAATATAAATAAAGGTGAAACTCAATTAGTTTAGTATTATAGATAAAATGCAAATAAATTTGCCAAAATCTTTGTGATATACACCGCGCTTCACCTGGATAGCGCTCTCTTCACATTCTCCATGAATGTTGAATATATTCATCTATTCATCATACTAGCTGCAGCTCTACAATTTGTTTGCTATTATCTTAAAATAAAATAAAATTAGTTTCAGGAATATATTTTATTTGTATTTTATTTGTATTTCATTAAACTTCATTAAAACTGGCGCACCCAAATTCAATTGTGATTACCTCACTCATTTTTGCCTATACAAGATCTTTTAGAGCAAAGTTACCTAGGGAATATACTTCATGTTATCTTTAGTGGCAAATCAAATATTGAAGCCAACATTGATTTTCGGCCAGCTGAACCTGAATTCGCAATCAAATCTGATAGGCAGGAAAACTATTATTTATTTTGAGCTCATAATTTATTGACAGTAGCACTGGCAATCGTCGCTCGAGCTATTTGTATTCAAATATCCGGGAAAAGAGATAAAAACGTATTTTTCAAAGGTTATTTTGGATAGCTGAAGATATTCAGAGCGAATTGTGTTTATGATATTTTAAAAATTCAGCATTGATAGTCCAATCCTGAAAGTACCTTTGCACAATCTTTACTAAGTTTAGGCCTATTGAATGAACTAATATATTAAATTTTTAATATAAATGTGAGAGCTCTGTAGTCAATCGATCTTTCTACTAACTGTAATATAAAAACTCAATTCAATTCATTGACAGCAGAAGCGGATGGACTATCAAGGTATCATAGCTATATCTTATCAATTTGCCAAAGTAAGAACTTTAAGGAAGTTGAACTTGATGGATTATAGATTATAAATATAAGCCATAAACTCAAGGAAGCAAGAAATACTTGTTGATCAAAAGCTCACCTGTTTCATTTGTCTTTAGTTAGTGTTAAGTGAAAATATAAATGATCTATGCATCTATCGAATACAAAAATAAAATTCTACAGTAAGCCCATTTTTACCACAGTTATTATCAAAGAGAGAGATTTGCTTAAACTGTAATCAAAATATTTATATATATTTCTTTATCATATAAATTTGAATAGAAATTAAGAGTCTTTTATATAAACATAAATATCACTAAATTTCAGGTATGATTTATAAATCTTTCAACTTGATCTAAAGCAAAGTTGAAAAAAGTCTCTGCAAATTTCTGACTTACTTGCGGAGGCTTGTACAGATTCCAATCGTATCCCTCCAGGACCTTCATGACGGCGCTGGTGGATGCGCTCATCCTCCTTGCGTCCACCTTGACCGGCGGCGCGTTTCTGTTCGGCCTTCAGGGCATAGTTGGCCAGGACTAAAGTCTCCACGGGCTTGGCGCGTTCCGTATTCGATTCGGCGCTCATTTCGCTCAACAAATTTGCCGACGGCTGCGCGGGCTTTTGTCAAGATACAGTTACAGCTATGGATACAGCTACAGATACAGATACAGCTGCTCGGATCACTCAGAGACTTGAACTGACACCCACACAGCTGGCGAGGCGACGCGACGCGACTGACAAGCAAACTGCGACTGATCTGCGCCTGCTGACTGCTCGGCTCGGCTCTCGACTTTGTATGAGACTGTGTGCGTGTAGATCGTCGGCTCGGCTGCGCTCGGCGATCGGCTGAGAGATAAGCTCAAGACGCCGTTGGTTGGCTACTCGCTCGTCCGTCTGTCTATACGTCGTCGTCTTCTCCTGCTGACGATCCGCGGCGGGGGCGCGCACATAAAAATCGCGGTACGCGTGTAAACATTAACATGTTCATGTGAAATTAGGTGGCCCCAGCCACAGATCGACAGAGCGGGGCCAAAGGGGGGCAGCGATCGAGTGACAGTTGAAAGAGAAAGGAGAGGGGAAGAGAGAGAGAGAGAGAGAGAGAGTGCGGGAAGAAACGTACAGAATTAGTAGACACTTTACAACACATGTGGATTTATGACACCTCGACAAAGAGCGAGGCGCGAGGGAGTAGACAGGGCGACGGGCTTGGCCACTTGTTGCAGCTGTATTTGTCGGCAACAAAGCGATAAGAGGCACAAAAGTGTTCGATATGCATAAAAGGATCATTAGAAAAAGGATACAAGAGAGAGAGAGAGAGAGAGAGGGAGAAGAGAGGAGAGAGAGAGAGAGGGAGAGAGAAGGAGCCTTGGCAAATCAATTTTGTGAATGAAAATTATCTTATTGAGTATGAGATTTTTATTAGAAAATATGAAGTCTTCAATATTTGTTATAATCTAAAGTAGACTTGAATGGAAAATATATACAACAAGAATTAAATTCTTAAATTATTTATTTTAATTAATTAAAAATATAAAAATATAAATATTTTATATATTGATATTTTAAAAAAAATTTTATTATATTATTATAGTAGAGTCAGTTAGAAAATATAGAAATTTTTATATTTGATATATATTTTTTTAGATATATATAAATAAATATTTTGTATAAAATATCCTACACTTATTTAGAGAATATTTGATTAGGAAATCTAAAAATATTTTGTTATATTTATAGAATATATATATATTCAATTATTAATTAAAGATAAACAATATTAGATATAATATAGATACTTAATATGTAGTATTAAATATTCGATAATAAACCTGACTATCTCTCTTTGTCTTTGCCTTAGTTTAATAATTTGCCTCTAATTCAAGCCAAAGAATTGACTTTAATTTAAGCTTTTTAAAAATATCCCTGGCGATCTTTATGGTCTTTATGGTGCAAGGCTACTATATTGATTTGTTTTCCAAAAAAATCGGTTGGCAGTTGTTTCACATCATGTAGCGAGCTGCAATCTGAGTTCTCAATCAACTTTTGCAATATTCATTTGCTTTTACAAATATGAAGAGTTTGACTAATATCAATAGTAAGCTAATATCAATAGTAAAGCAATCATCAGTCTGCCAATGACTTTGTCAATCTGTCAACTCATCATTACTTTACATAGAGCATGACTAAAGCTGAACTAAACTTTAAGCTGAGTTTAGTTGGTTGACAAAAAGTTGCAGCAAAATTTGAAGCAAATAGAATTTGCCTCCAAACTGTAAACAATAGTGAAAAACTAAAGTTTCAGACATGTCAACCTGACTTGAGCCATAAATTTGCAGTCAACTCAAAACAAAATCATCTGAACTTTAAATATGTTTAATTGAATGAAGCAAAAGTACATTAAACAAAATATTCTCTAGCTTCAACTACTAGAAATTTAAGTCATTTATATGTTATTATAGATATATTTTATATATATATTTATAAATATACTCGCTGAGCTCGCCCTGTAAGCGATAGGCAATGTAATTTGATAGATCTTCCGACTAGCTTTGGTCCACCTCTTGGCCGATCTTCATTTGAATTGACACCAGATAATAACGTTAATCCAACAGATTATAAGCCACGTTTATTTATTCTAACTGCCATTTCTATAGTTCAGTTCGACAGAGTTGAAAACGCAACCATAGAATGCGACATCGTAAAATCCACAAATCTTAAATGTGAAGAATAACTCGGTCGAAACTAGATGCTATTCATTTCATGGCCATAAAATGAATCGATGCGTATTTATGTTGGGCTTTTATTTATTATTCTCCCTCTCTCACTCCCTCTCTCTCTCTCTCCCCCCAGTTGCTCTCCTTCTTTGTCATACTCCTGTTATAGGTGGTTTCAACTGGATGTGACTTTTACCCGACATTTCTTCATCTGCAGCCTGCTAAGGCTTGTTGGGGTTTTTACAACTTTATAATTTTTACAACTCAATTAACTTTTTTCTACTCAAACGCCGCCGGCGAAACGAATAAAAAACAAAAAATATATAAAAGGGGGAGAGCAGAAGAAGAACGCCGAAATGACCAAAAATTTAAACAATAAAACACGAAAATGCATAAACGAAATCATAAATACCTACTAGATACGATCGAAGAGCAGCTAAAAAAGCGATCGAAGACGCCTGCCAGATGAGCGTTTTATGCGATAAAAAACAAAATGAAAACATGTAACGGGTGGCCGCATCGGGCATGCCAGACTACTAATGTACCCTCATCATTCAGATCGATGCAGTGCGAGGCAAGCGTTATGCGAGAACAGCGTGGATTAAGGTCAGATCTTTACAAATCTGAATGCCATCCGATATAACTCTTCTACTACCTAATGTTCTATCTTTTCATAATGAGTTTCGAGAAGAAGAAAACCATAGATTATATATAAATTGGTATCAAATTGGTCTAGGTCAGCTAGAAAAGTGTTGAAGCTGTGCCAATAGATGAATATACATTCATAATATGTATTACATATATAAATATAACTAACTGCTACAGTATTCGACCCTCTCTCTTTCTGGTGGATTGAATATATACTTTGAATTAATATCTCTAGGATCTATATTATATGGAAATATATATAATAATAATAAACAGTATCTCCATTTAGTATTGCTGCCACTCAAAATCCAGTATACCTCTTTTACACAACACCAATATCTGCAGGGAAGCAAGAAAATAACAAATAACAACAAAATAAAAACAAAACTGAAGTGTCCATAAAAGGCATCAAAATGGAAATAATACTCGCAGCAGTCCCCCCACTCCCTGCCTCCCCCAACCCTCACCCTCCCCTCCAGCCGTTCGCACAGCTCCCCCCCACTGCGGAAAATTGAATCGTGTCTAGCAATTTAATGGCAGCATCTAACAAGTTCGCCCATGCCCCGCTCTGCCACGCCCCTTTCCATCTACCCAGCCGAAGCAATTTTCTCGCCGGCAAACTTCAAAAGGCGCCGCCTTTGTTGATAAACAAAACGAGCGCCTGCAAAATGTATGCAAAAAAATGTATTAAAAAAAAAAAAATGAAAATTAATAAAAAATCGAATTAATTAAAAAATATATATGTATATATATATATATTTTTTTATAGAAAAGCCAAAAGGCAAATGAAAATTTTTTCTTACTGTAGCTGCATCTGCTTTTTCGTGTTGCTTTTGTTTTGCAATCAACTGGAGCAGCGTCGAAAGGTCGCGGAAAAATGCAGCAGCAGCAGCAGAAAACGGCGGCAGCGGATGCGACGACCGCTTGACAATTTTTGCGACTTGCCATGAAATCAAATTATTTGATCTATAAGCCGCCGCCAGCAGAGCTACAGCCTCTGCTGTGCGACTAAACGAAACCAAAATGGCGCTTTCGCTGGAGCAGACGATGACGTTTGCAGCGCCAATGTTAGAAAATGCCTCTCTCTCTCTCTCTCGCCCTCCTTGCCTCACAATCGCTCACTCGCTCACTCACTCCGCCCCGCCAGCCGTACGACATGTGTTGCGGAAATATTTAGCAAAGTGAAGCGTCCGGCAATACACGCAACCATCTCGCTCTGGCACTCAGCTCATTTGCAAGCAAAGACAATCAACGAAACGTAGAACAACAAAAACGAAAAATCGTTCGCTGCATCGCCGTCATTTTTGTTTTATATGTTTCACACCTGATGTGCTCGTTCGTGTTTTGTTCGTTCGTTGTGACCATACGTCTCAAAGTCGCTGCTGCTATTCCGCCAGATCATTATTGCCCCAAGTGTGTGGGTGCAAGCGGTGTACATGTGTTTGTTGGGTGTGTAACATGTAATTTTGTAAGTGTGTGTCGGTGTGCTTGTTTGTGTGTGTAAGTTAGTGTAGATCGTAACCAACTTTCTGTTGTTATTGTTGTTATATCAGAAAGACCCGTTGCTTTGCTTTGTTTCTCTCTTCAGTTTCAGCCAAGTCGCAAGAGGCGGGACTTGTAAGCGAATTGAATATACATTTGATAATAGAATATTAACAAATATTACTAAAAATTATTATTTATTTTTGAACACATAGAAACTATATCATATCAACAAGAATTTTTATTTTATCATCAAAACGAATTTCACATTATTTAATTTTGGCAAATATGTATGCGTGTATTTATTAAAAAATATATAATGTATATACATATTAAAAGAAGCATAATATCCAAAAGTGAATTTCTTTATCTTAGATGTGGTGAGTGTCTTGGCTAATGCTGGCTTACAAAAGCTGACTGCTGCCGCACCTATGTATATTGGGCGAGCCGCCACAATCTATTGACCAGGAATGTCATTTTGTACGAGAAAATAATTAAAAAATATTTAAAATTATATAAAACATAAGACGTGTATTTATTGCCGACTTTAAAAATACTCTGTGTAACCTGTTTATTCCGATAATATTAACATATGTATATAAACATAGTTCAACGAAGTTTCAATCAAGCGCACTTTTTATCTACTTGCATATATTCAGCAGTTGCTTTCAAATTGAAATATTTTACTATTGTATTACTATAGAATATATTAATCCGCTATATTAGTTTTTAGTTGGTGCCATAAGAAAAAAATGAAAAATACAACCTTATCAATATCGTGTAAACAAAAAGGTTCACCAGCTAGTTCACCAACCGTGAACCGATAGCTCCGCAACTATTTGAATGGTTCTCAAACGGAACTTCTGGTCGAGCCTGTTGTTGGTGTTGTTGTGTCCGAAAGATTAATTCTACCAAATATTTTCAAAAAGAAATTCAATTATTTGTGTAAAAGTGTAAAGAAATACAATAAATAGAATCGTAAGTAAGTTGGTGCTGGTTTTATATAAATATGCAACGTGCGCGTGCCAAATAGTGAAAATTGTGCGTAGCAAAAAGCCAGAGAGACTGCTTCGGCCACAGTGCCCGTAGTGGTGGCAACTTTTTTCGTGTACGTATACGTATACGTCGCGCTGGCATGCATGTGTTGGTGTGAAAACGTTGAAACAGTCAGGCTAGCAACGTGCTCGCTGTAAAGCCAACAACAGTGTAAGAGGGACAACTCTACTGCAGCATGCATACGTGCGTACGTATATATATATATATATATATATATATATATGTACACACATATGCATATGGTAGCTGTGTGTGTATGAGTGCCAGGGCAAACGACTCGCTTGTATTTTTCGTATGTCGTCGTCGTTGTCTCCGTTGTAGTTTTTTGCCTCAGCGCAATCTTAACAATATTTTAAAACATATTTGTGATATTTTTGGCGGTTATTGTTGCTGTAAATGCAGAAAAATTGCCCAAATCGAATGCGCTTCTAGTGTGTAAATTGACAGACGTGCGACCACGTTCGTTCCGACAAAGCGCGACTGCGAAATAAGAAAAAACAGAAAAGGAAAATCATTAAACAATACCTACTTTGAAAAAAAAAAAAATAAAATAAAATAAATAAATAAAATAATAAAGAAGAGAAAAATTGCCAAATGGCCAAAATGGCCCTGGCTTAAGCTGTTAAGAAATGTATAAAACGAATTGTTTCGATATTGCGTAAATGTGAGTGCATCTGTGTGTGTGAGTGTGTGTGCTCTCAAAAACAAAAACAAAGAAAGTTGAAATGATTTTGTTGCCTTGTTTCCACTTATCATGACGTCGTCGTTGTCGTCCCCAGTGTTGTTGTCGTAGTTGTTGTTCTTGTGAAATTGAAATCCAATTAAACGCAGTGCATTTACAGCTGGAAATTGAAGCAAGCGTCAAGTGCAAGCAGCAGCACCAGCAGCAGCAGCAGCAGCAGCGGAGCAGCCTGGCCACACTGTGACTTCCGAATCCGCCAAGGTAGGCATACAATTCCCTATCCCTCTCTCTCACAGACAGACTTCAGCCAGACAGTTAGCCGTTACAATAGTTCGGGTTGAAAAAGTAAGAGAAAAACAACAAAATCAAAACGGTGTATGCTGTTTAACGTTAGGTCGCCTCGTCCTCGACAGCGAGGCCATTGACTGCAGCAGCGGAGCCGACGTCGGCAACGACGTCACCATGGCTGTTAACGTTGACTCCAAAATTAATTGCATAGATTGTTTTATAAGCCGTGCATTTCATTTTACTGTCGTCGTTGTATGTATGTATGGCTATTGAGTCTTATTGGTGGGTTGTTGAAACAACTGTTTGTATTTGCGGCTTCTTCTTCCCCTCTCTTTTGCCTTTTTGATGACGGCGCTTGTGTTTTGCGGAAGTCTTTTTTTGGCGCCCGCCAACGCAACGTGCCTCTCGCAGCTTTGCAATTGTAAAGAGGCCCCAAGAAATTAACATATACGACACATACATACATTAACATGCATACAAATATTATATGTTCATTTGTGTGGTACGTCTGCCGGAACTAGCAGCTAGAACAGGAACAACAAAAAGAAACCGTCCCGCTGCACTCCCACCACGATCAGCTGTTGCTCTCACACGCACGTATACAACAAACACCCACACATGTGTATACATTGTGAGAGAGTGAAAGAGATAGAGCGTCAGTGCGAGTGCGAGCCTGCGACTGTCTCTCTTGCGCACCTGTCAAATGAAGGCAGCAACAAAACTAGAACGTGCATTTGAAAAAGCAACAAAAACGAACGGTAAACGTTACTTTTTTTCGGTAAACGAAACGACATGAGCGGAGTGCTAATAAATCAGCGCAGGCAAAGAAAGCAAACAACAATTACAAGCATCTATGTGAATAGATATACATATATACATACATACGTATATGTGTATGTGTGTAATTGTGCATTTAAAAGCTTGACCAGTTTTGAGGTTAGAACTGGCCCAGCTTCATAGGTCACAAACCCACACAACAAAATATACATACACACATACATATGTGTTCAGATGGATTTTTGTTGTTATATGTAGGTGCGTGTTGGACATCATCAAACGAAAGCGCAGCAAATGCTGAAAGAAGATTGTAGATAACTGCAAAGCAAGGAAAGGCAGGGCAGGCAAAGGCACCAGCTATAAATATTATAATAGACATTATAATAATTGTCTTCTATTTGAAGAAAGCAAAACTAACAACAGCAAGCGCAAACATAATTTTGTCATTTATTTTGGTAGCGAGCTAGAGAAAATTTCAGTTCCACTGTTGCTGTGCGCCATTTGCTGCCCAAACGGCTTGAGATTTGTCTGTTTGCTGGGGCGCGACTCCATTTTAAATGTTTGTATTTGTGTGCGTATGTGTGTGTGCTGTGCTTTTCACCACTGAAAGTGTCATTTAAATGGCATTTTTGTTGTCTGTTGTCTGTTTGCTGCTTCTTTTCTACTGTTCATCTCTAATTGTTTACCTACACATACGTAAGCACGCACACACACACAGGCGCACATGTAGAAACATGCTTGTCTTGTCTGCGACTGGCAGGTTATTGTTAGGGTTTTTTTCTGTTTTTTTTATTTTTATATCTTTTTATTCGCCATGCATTTTTACGCTGATTCATCGCTGAATGTTAATGTCGTCATGTTGGTGCGCTGTTTTTGTTATTTTTAGATTAGAATTTACGCAGAATTGGCGCCGCAGAAATCTCGTCGCCGATAACATATAACAGCGTTGCTATCGATCCGTTTACAGTGTAACTAATCTAAGTATCATAAGCAGCAAGATTTGGAGAAATTTCCCTTTTGCCAAAAGATTTGTGCGATAAAATTAAATTTGCTGCTTCAATCTTTGAAGGAGAATTCACCTGCTAAGGTAAACAAATCTGCATTTTATTTACTGTATTAAAACGCTGAATAGTCTTTGGGCTTTCAGTTTTACTGTTATACGCGTCAAAGTTTTGCGTTTGCTGGAAACTGCAGCGTTTTGCATTTACAATTATCTTTCGTGTTGTATTCTTCCTTCTCTTGTTGTTGCTGGGCGACGTGAGCGACGTTCAGTTTCATTTTGCGCTCTTATCTAATTGACACATCGCACGTCGCAAGCTATCATTGTTTTGTTGTTTCTTTTTTCTGTTTTCCTTTTTTTTTACATTTTATGCGACTTACAGCTGCAGCGTGAAATCGATATCTGTCATAATTCTAGTTATCGATAATAACACAGCTTGTAAAATATATTTTTATAGAAGACGAGAAATAAAAGCAAAAATTTTAAATGGAAAGAATTTAAAAATATGTTTTTCTGTAAATGTACACATTTTAAATGTATGTGTTGCTTAAATTAATATATATGTGTCTATGTATGTATGGGTCGCTGTCATTAACCGTTAACTCTTTATACGAACCATAAGCAAGAGCTAATAAAAACTTTGTCTGATTGCAGCAGCCGCAGCGCCCGCGCGCCTTGAATACGCATGAACTAAATACAACGGATCAGCTAAAAGAGAGAAGTAGACGAAGAAGCAGAAGCAGAGGCAGCAACAAACGCAACTGAAGCGGAAACAGGCAAAAAGGATTGCGAAAGGTTTTTATATACATGCATACATATTTAACATTAAATAATAAAATATATTTAATTAAATATGAATAATTTTACATTAATTGTAATTGTAATTCTTGATTAAATTCGTTTTCTTTTATGCAGGCGACACCACTCATATATATAATATATATATTTATATATATATTATATATTATATATATATATAGCTATATAGCAGACACAGACACAAGTAAACACACAGATAAGCATGGAGCTACGTGTCGGGAACAAATATCGCTTGGGCCGCAAGATCGGCTCCGGCTCCTTCGGCGACATCTATCTGGGCACAACCATCAATACGGGCGAGGAGGTGGCCATCAAATTGGAATGCATACGCACCAAACATCCACAGCTGCACATCGAATCGAAGTTCTATAAGACAATGCAGGGCGGTATTGGCATTCCGCGAATAATCTGGTGCGGTAGCGAGGGCGACTACAATGTAATGGTGATGGAGCTGCTTGGCCCGTCGCTGGAGGATCTATTTAACTTCTGTTCGCGCCGCTTCTCATTGAAGACTGTGCTGCTGCTCGCGGATCAGATGATATCGCGTATTGACTATATACACTCACGTGACTTCATACATCGTGACATTAAGCCGGACAACTTTCTCATGGGCCTGGGCAAGAAGGGTAATCTGGTGTACATAATTGACTTTGGTCTGGCCAAGAAGTTTCGCGACGCACGCTCCTTGAAGCACATAGCATATCGGGAGAACAAAAATCTGACGGGCACCGCTCGCTATGCCTCGATCAACACGCATCTGGGCATTGAGCAGTCGCGACGCGACGATCTCGAATCGCTAGGCTATGTGCTCATGTACTTTAATTTGGGCGCCCTGCCCTGGCAGGGCCTGAAGGCGGCCAATAAGCGACAGAAATACGAACGTATCTCCGAGAAGAAACTATCCACATCGATCGTTGTGCTCTGCAAGGGCTTCCCCAGCGAGTTCGTCAACTATCTGAACTTCTGCCGACAGATGCACTTCGATCAGCGCCCCCGATTACTGCCACTTGCGTAAGCTGTTCCGCAATCTATTCCATCGGTTGGGCTTCACCTATGACTACGTCTTCGACTGGAATTTGCTCAAGTTCGGTGGTCCGCGCAATCCACAGGCCATACAGCAGGCGCAGGATGGCGTCGACGGCCAGGGACAGGGTCAGGATACTGCTGCTGCAGCGGCAGCTGTCGCCGCTGCTGCATCCCATCAGCAGCAGCAGCAACAACAGCACAAGGTCAATACAACCATGGTCACGGCCAGCGGCAGCACACAGCAGATGCTGGGCAGCAGTTCGGGTGCTGGACAAACGCTCGGCATGCTTGGTGGCGGCGGAGGAGCCGGTGGCAATGGAGGCGCCGGTGGCCAGCTAATTGGCAATGGCGGACTCAACATGGATGACTCGATGGCGGCCACAAATTCGTCGCGACAACCCTACGATACGCCGGAGCGACGTCCATCGATACGGATGCGTCAAGGCGGCGGGCTACAGGCTGGCGGTGTAGTGGGTGATGTACGAAATGCTAAATAATACTTTATTGTTTAGAATGTTGTTGTGCGAGGATGCGAAACAAAAACAGACGGCAAACCGACCCTCACACACACAAGCAGCCTCACACATACAAACACACATTTAGTATATTGCGCTCTTTATATATATACATTAATATGTGTATATATATTAATATATAATTGATGTATGCATACATAACATGTTATATGTATAGTTCATGCAGTGACTTGGTCGCTGACAACATGTTGCAGTAACACACACAAACACACACACACACACACAGCCTACACACTCAGCCACACACACACACACACACAGGCAACGAGAAGCAAACAGCTGCGCTTTCCTTTTGTATATTTTTGTTTGTTCTTTTTTTTTTTTTTATTCTATATAATTACTTTATTTTTTGCATTCTTGAATATTTGCGTTTTGCCTTGATGCTTCTGATAATGATGAGAATGAGATGATGATGATGAAGTTGCTGATGATATTGAATCATCAGGCAATTTTTATGATTAACATTATGCTAAGTTTAACTTATAATTTTAGTTGATAAACAATTGCAAGTCGGCGGCAAAAAAGCGAAAGTATGCACTACATTTAATGCAAGCAGCAGCTTCACCTGCAAAAAACCGTTGTACGTTAAACAACCATTAATAAACTGTTGAAGCAGAGAGATGCAGGGCAAGCAAGAGAAAGAGAGACAGAGAGAGAAACAGGATGATGATAATACCTAATGACGACAGTTGAAAACGAAGAGAACAACAGCTCAAAACAGAGACGAAGAAGATAAGTGAGCAAGAAATCGAGAAGAACTCAAACAAGACACACAGAAACACACACATATACGCATACATACACACACAGATACCGACAACAACACCTACAACTACAACTACAACTACAACTACAATTACAAGTACAATTACAACTGCACCTATAACTTCTCCTACTTCTACGTCTACTCGTAACACACATAGTCACATCCGCTCTCTAGCTAGTTCTGCGTGTGTTTGGCATTTACACTGCTTAACAAAGAACAGGATAAACAATTTATTTGCATTTTGTTTAATTTGTGCTCTGTGCAACACGAACAACAACAAAAACAACAGCAGTAGCAACAACAACAGTAGCAGCAAGAAATGAGAAACTTATCAATCAACTCAACTGAACAAATGGCATTAAAGATTTATATTAAATGAAAGGGCATATATATATCAATATATATATACATATATTATAAATTAATATTTAAATATTAAAAACAAACAAAAAGAAGAGAAAACAAAACAAAAAAACACATTTTGAATATAAGTTGTAAGCTTTGAGAGTAAAGGAAACAAACAAAGGACACAATATGCGCCAGTGTCCCTAACTTTTAGTCTAGATACTTAGCATAACAATATGTATGTATACATATATATTAAATACAACAACTAACGATTACTTCATAAAACAACAACAGCAAATTTAAGGAGACATTTCGTGCACCAACAACAACAACTACATATTTAAATCTAAGTGTAAAATTCATTATGAAAACATTTTGAAAACAAATAAATAAAAAATTAAAAAAATGCAAAAAAAAAAAAAAATAATAAATTCTATCCAAACCAACCCCTTGTAGCTTTAAGCCACTCTCTAATTAATCGATGTCAAACTAAAGGAATGTGTAAAAAACAAAAAGAAACAAAAAGTAACAACAATTTAATTATGTTCGCCTGATTTACATTAGTTATCAACTTTATAGATATGTGTTCAATATTATTTGCGAGCTCTGTTTCAGCGTATTTCTCAACGATATAACTAAACAAAAGAAAAAGAAAAAACCATAATTATGTAACTAATGCATAAATTAATTATATACACATACACACACAAACACACACACACACACACACACACACACACACACACACTACATAACAATGTACTTTGCATTATATGATATATTTTCAATTAGTTTTTAAAGTCGTTAAGGGGCGTCAGCTGCGCATTAAAATTATAACGCTAGCTAATAAATTGTAGCTATAATATGAAATTTGTCTATAAGTAATACCAAACGATTAAAAACAAAAAAGAAACTACAAAAAACAAATAAAAGCAAAATTGCTAAATATAAAACGGAAAGAAATCCCAATTAAGTAAATAATTATAAATGTAATTCGAATTCTGCGCAAGTCAAGATTATGAATTATGAATATGGAAGCAAGAAATAAGAACGTGCAAAAAAAAAAAAAAAAAAATACACAAGCAAACAAACAAAAGTTTATCTTATGAATATAAAACATAAAGTGAAAACAATACAAAAGATTCAAATTCTATTGATGTGTAGAAGTATAAAACGTAAAAAGATTTCATGATTACAATTTATATAACTTACGATCATATACAAATATATATATACGTTTAGAAGGCGAGTAAGAGCATAAAAACAGAAATCCGAAAGTTGAATAAAAAAAACAACATGCATTACGTGATATTTCTTACAAATTGTTTCATTTGTGTTTCTTTTTCTTTTGATTTAATTTTCATTTCATTGAATCGATTCTGCTTCGACTGAGCTGACTTTTAGTTTGAGTTGATTCCCCCCGAGCGCACGCCTTGTAACTAGACCAAAAGAAAAACGAAAACGAAAATTGAACGAAAAACAAAAATTGTGTAATAAAATATCAATTTCCATAGAAAGCGGAAATGGAACAGCCCGTTAGATAGTGTGTAAACCGGAAACGGAACTTGCAACAGTCCGGTTCTGGGATAGTGTGTAAGCCGGAAACGAAAACGGAATCGGAACAGTCCGTTAGATAGTGTATGAACCACTGCTGAACCATTAAACTAGTTCGCAAAATGCAAAAGCAAATTAACTGAATGTACATAAGAAATTTATTCGAATAAAAACAAAAACAAATACAAAATAACCTTGTGTGATTTTCTTCTAAATGGCGATTTATCAAACAAAACAAAAACTAAACTAAACTAACTAAACATAATAAATAATTCAACTCTGAATGGAAAAAGGAGAACAAAACTATATACTTAAACGCTAAATGTATGACAAGTCCATACACCGTAAGAAAAATACAAATATATATATATATATAAATAATTATAGAACACGTAACAAATTATTAAAAAAAAAAAAAAAAAATATTACGAAAAATTTGGAAAATTTTGTAAAATTGAATGTATATGTATATTGAGATTAGAATTTTTGATCTAACCTAATTAAAACATTGAAGAACACTATGTATGTATGTATATGCGATATATGAACATTAACAAACCACCAACAGTGATATGAGATACAAAATAACCAACAAAAAAGTTCATAACAATTATACAAACAAAAGATGGAATCGTAAATCGGAAAACCATTTCCAATTCAAGCATAAACAACAAAATTTAAGAACAATAAATAACTACGCGAAAAAAAAAATAATTAATTAAAAACTAAAATAGCAACAACAAATTTCCATATTATTGATGTATATTATTATTATTATTATTAATTAAAATTATATTGAAAATGTCAAAGAATAGAGTTTTCTGGAGCAAATTTTAAGAGCTGCTAAAGAAATTAGGTACATATATCAAATGAACTCTGATACATGCACGCATATCTAGTATTTCATTAGCCAAACCACATTTACACTCCCATCCACATGCACTCACACACTCACACATCTTAACACCCACTCACAAAGTTCAATAGCATTTGAAACACATTTAAACAAAGAACTCATAAAGAAGATAATACGAAAAATAAATAATACTACATCACATTGCGAAATCAATGTTGAGGTCAAACTAGACGCGAAAAAGGGTAAATGAATAAATAAATAATTAATAAGTAATCCATTAAATTAACAAATTGCAACAATATTAGATACACGAAAGAAGCGAACGTCATTTACTTGTAATTGTATGTAATTAATGTCGACAAGAAAAACATAAAAAAAAGCTAAAATGAATAAAATCTATGATTTTGAAAACAAATTAACTGGGTTTTTCCTTTAAACTAATTTCTTTATACTAATTTAATATACAACTCAATAATTGGTAATATTTTTTAAAATTTTCCCGCCAACACTAATAATTGTTTTTGCAGATGGTCACACTAACTTATCTTCAAGAATGGTGTCGTAGCTATTGAAACTGTAAACGATATATTGAATAGCAACGAAAAGAATATAAACATACGCAAAATTTTTAAAACGGTATTTATTTTAATGTACAAAATATTAAAAATTTTAAAATGGTTTTCAATGAATACAAATATTTTTTATATTATTATTTTTTTATAAATATATGTCGATACTCATTCTAGATTAATTTTTTGTTAGTTTCGTGCATATCGTTCATCTCTAGATATGCAAATTTCGCCTATCGCTCATCACAATTACCACACATCGCTCTCTATCGCCCATCTCTAGTAGCCCAACACAAGTTTGCAAACGAAAAGGTATTATTTTGTAACAATTACCCATAAAGTTAATACGATTACTGTTGAGCAACAATATAAACAAACAATAACATTCGCAACATTCTCGCCGTTAAACAGGCTACCTCACAGCGACAAATAACAACAGCTATAACATGGGCGCAAAGCAATCGCGTGATCCACGTTCCGTTTCTATGGAAAATCCAACTCCTGCCGGCGTCCTCGATATATCCGACGATGTGGTGAAACGCCTGAAGCAGGGCATATCACAGCAGGGTAAAGTACACAGTCTGACAAGTAATTGCAATTGCGCCGCTAAGCTTCAAAAACTTGCCGTGGCCAAGTGTTATGCAACAATATGTCAAATGATCATTTATTTATATATAAACTGTATATGAAAACTAATAGAATATACTGCGATTTGCAGCGCGCGAAAAGGCCACCGTTGCAGAGGTGTCCAAACCGGTGCCCAAACCCCAGGAAACGCCCAAGAAAGCGGCCGTCAAAGACGCTGCCCCTGCACCCCCCACAGTTGTCTACCAGGCACCCACGCCCATCTATGTGCAGGGTGGCGGACACACGATTAGCGCAGCGGATGTGCAGCGCCAGATGAACCAGGAGCTGGTGAAGAATGACGAGCTGTGGAAACAACGTATGCTGAAGCTGGAGGAGAACCTGAAGAAGACCAACACTATCATGGAGTCGGAGTATGCGAATGCCGTGGAGGGAGTGCACAAGCGCTTCGTGAGCACAGCAGCGGCGCACAAGGTGCCGCCGTGCGGAGACCTCAAGGGCCAGCTACTCGCCTGCTATCGGGCGCATCCCGGCGAGACGCTAAAATGTATCGATGAAGTGACCCAGTTCAGGCAATGCGTCGATGTGCATCGCATCAAGAAACTGGATAGCGAAGCTGCAGCAACCAAAGCGCCAGCTCCTGCTGCTGCTGCTGCCAGCAAGGTTGCTGTTAAAGCTGGTTAACAACTTGTTGAACGTTTGCAATTGTTTCTTTCCTATTTGGTTGCCCCAAACTTAAAAGCCTTCAGAGATATGTTTAAACGAGAAGAAGAGTGCTTTCAAAAGCGAGTGTCATTGTGAACCATAGTAAATTAATTTAATATAAATATCAAAAGTGTGTTTGTCCATTGCAGATTGTTCAGTACCCATCTGTAGCAATCAATAAGAGCTGGAAATGTCTAGTCGATCACTCGTATTTAAAGTGAAAGAATATGTTTTCGTTATTATTCATATATTTTTTTTATTATTTTACTAACACGTTAATGAAGTTAACTACAAACCCGTAAATACTATATTGTATAACAAAACAGACATAGGAGTGTGTCTGAGAGGATAAGGATTATAGCAGCTGCACGATCAGCCAAGCGGCGAGTAGCGGCAGCAGCGTGAGTCTCAGCGCAGCGGCGCTGCTTTCACTCTTGTTGCCGCCGGCGGACGACAGATGGCGTTGGCACGACTCATCGAAACTCTTGGCTGGACCCATGCAGCCAGCATAGCTCATTACATAGGCCAAGTAGTTCTGCTCAAAAACACCGCGCACCAGACTGGAGCCTGGGCCGCTGGCAAAGACAATCACATCCTCGCCGCCATGCGTCTCGTCCTTCAGCGCCAGTGTGGCCATGTGACGATAAGTAGGCGATTCGATTTGCTCCTTGGTGTACAGCTTAAGAGGCCGCCACACATTAGAGCTGTTCGCCGGCTTCGTCTCGTTGGCCAAGTGGTCAAAGTAGCCGGGTCCATTAGCATAAGTGATGGTCTCATACACCATGGGGTCCTTGGGCTTGTGCAGGTTGGCAGCGCCCAATATATCGGCGCCACGCTCCGGATAGCCGTTGAATGTGACTGCATGCGAATGATCCGCTGTCACCAGAATCAGCGTCTCATCCGAATCGGTCATCTTCAGCGCCGCCTGCACGGCCAGATCCAGTTCGTAGACCTCATGCAAAGCGACTCGTCATAGTTCTGATGATGACCCTGGTCAATGCGTCCGCCCTCGACCAAAAGCACATAGCCCTTCGACTTGTCGCCTCGTTCCAGCACGTTAATCGCCGCCTCCGTCATGTCCTGCAGCGAGGGTTCGCCCTCCTCGCGCGCAATGGAGTAGGTGATGTGATTGTTGCGGAACAGTCCCATCAGATGATCCACCTCCTTCACATCCACCTTGAGCAGTTGCTCCCGCGTGTAGACCAGCTTCGCCTCCTTGCTGTCATTCGCATGTCGCTGCAGCCACTCAGTGGCCAGATTGCGGTTATCGCCTCGCTTGCAAATGGTCTCGGTGCCGCCCTCGAATTTCACGGTCTTCACCTCCGACTCGTTGTAGGCGCCCATGGGCGATAGGCCACCACCTAACACCACGTTCAGCTTGTTGCCGGGCGCATTCTCCACCAGTTGACGCGCAATGTCCGCATGTATGCCAACCGAATCCTTGGGCACCTCCGTGTCGCACTCCCAGTCCCGATGATAGATCCTTGCGAAAGTGGCCGCAGGTGTGGCGTGAGTAATACGTGTGGTAGTCACGACGCCGGTGCGCTTGCCCTCGCGCTGTGCCCAGTCCATGATGGACTCTAGTCGACCCTGGCTGGCATTCGTCGTTGAGCGCGTCGAGTCCACGCCCAATGGCTCCATAGTCGGTCTTGACGCCGGTGAATATGGCTGTGGCTGTGCCCGCCGAGTCAGGCACTTGTTTGTCCACGTTGTAGGTCTGTGAAGGGGAAAGGAAAGGATTTTATTTGTATGTCATTGAAAGACGAGCATCAAGAGTGACTGAATTGAACTATTCTAGATTAATTGCCTAATTGAGTAAATGATAATGACTCAATCAGCATCAATCAGACTGTTTTGATTGACTGATGGACTAAATTGCCGGTTGATTGTATAACTTTATGATTCAGAAGCTAAAGAAAGCTTGATTAACTGATTGATTGATTTCTGATATGAGAGCTGTATTCAATTACTTTTGGAATTTCTAATCTCTTGACTGATTGATTGACCGACTGAATGTTAATCTGATTGCTTGTCTTACAAGCCGATTGACCCTATGCTCAACTCGCAGATACTTTGTAACTAATTGAAGAAACTTTCGTCTTGGTATCTGATTGATTGACTTGTAGATCAGTCATTTTATAACTGAATGATCATATGACTGTTTAACTTTCCAACTGATTAGACAGACACATTATTGATCCACTTTTCAAATTACAATTCAATTGACTGACTGACGATTTAATTAAGTGATAAAACTATTCAATTACCTTGGCTAAGCCTGTGAAGGGGAACTCATCAAAGGACAGCATTTCCTCCTCGCCATGGCCATGCTTCAGATACTGTCCCTTGTAGATGCGACCCGCACTGATCGTGGACAGGCCCATGCCATCGCCAATAAAGATGATAATGTTTTTGGCCTTGTGCTGATACGAGTTCTCCTTGGCCCGTTTCGCATCTCAATAGTTTTGCCTCAGCTGCTTTAGGCCGACTTTGCGCCAGAATTTTGCATCTATAATGGGAAATTGGAAATGACTTAGGCACGATCGCAGCTCGTTGTCGATATTTCTAATTATTACTGGTGAAACCCACTTGGCACACGTCGAGCACGGCTCGTACGACCGATCAAATCTAGAATCAGCCGCTGCGACTAATTATTTAGATTTACTTTGCCATAAAGACAACGCAAATATCTGGAAGTCGCTCGTTGAGCACATAATGTCCATTAGAATCGTCTCAACGATTTTGTAAATCCCCCCGCCATTCCGTTCGCCAATCCATCGGTTATGCGAACATGCTATTCTATTTCTGGAACTGGGGTTTACTTACTGCATTCTCTAAGCTTCAATTAACGAGGATTTTACATTTTCAAGTGTTTAAATAACTCATTTAATAGACAGTAATACGTTTCTTTATCTAAACATTTGACATTTCATGGCAGTAAATATGTGTGTATGTTTATATAAAGCTAATGCTACTCTTTGATACCCAGCACATAGGCATTTGCATTGAGTGGGTATATGCCCATATATAATATTCATAAAGATCATTTGAAATATCTTTAAATTTGTATATCATATTGCAAATTTCTCAACATCCTTTAGTGTCTATTTATAATTTGAATAGTAATACGTATAGATCGTAATATATGGCATATATATATTCAAAGAATATTTGATAGGGTGCACAGACAAATGGGGAGTATCCATAACTACTTGATTTATATTCTCTTTGTGCATCTGAATTTAATCGGAATTCATAATCATTTGATTATAGAATTATGTATATATTATAGAATGTTCTTCTTTATTTTTGTATATCTATAATATGATATTTTCTTATAGGGTATATATTCGTCTGTCCCTTCCACCCACTTCGTAGTATAATATTTTTTTTTTAATATTTATATATATAATCATATTAGGTATGCATTTGGCGTTTGCTTGAAAAGCACTCTACCTCTACTCGTCCTTTCACAACACCCACGCAGCCACACCCGCACCTCACCTCTTCTACATACTCTACTAAACCGTGACACTGACGCACGTTACAGTTAAATCACGTTGTCACACTGTTAATTTGAATTGTCAATGAAATCGATGTGGATAATTAGAGGCTTTCGGCAGTTACTTGTTTAATTATCGCAATTATGGATAGAATACCATATTGGCTGTACCACGAATATAACACCTGAGACTAACTGCCAAAGGGCTCTAATTAATTGCTGTTTGTCAAATTCGATTGTGTTGAGTTTTGACATTTGGTTAGCACGCAGCTGAATCTCTTTATATCTTCATTTAAAACAAATTGTTGCTAATTGAAGTAGACCAATTCTTCGGTAACACTATACAAAATTTCAGTCCAAGTGAAATATTTAAGAATTTGCAATATGTGAAAGAAATAGTGAAACCAATGAAATTGGTTATGGTATTTTATACAAATTATAAATTCATTTGAAATTCTGAAATGAAGTTGAGTTCAATTTCAGGTTTTTCCATGTATCGAAATATATGTGCTTTTGGCTTTATTTCAGCTGAGTAAATAGAAAATATTTGAGATCTGCATTTGACACGAGTTATTTGTTTCATGAATAATAAGGAGTATGCTAATATTAGTTTATGTTTAACAAAAAAATATGTTTAATATATCTGTATATGTGTATATTAATATGCACCTTTTTGCTTTTTTATATTCAACTTTTATCAATGCATTTTAACTTGACTAATTTGCTTTAAATTATTATGCTAATACCAAATATTTTTATCTAGAGTGTTAAAAAGTTGTGTTTAAAATTTGTTGAGGAATATATTTGATAGATCGGACAACTATTATACTTAGAAGCTAGCAGCAAAAATAATTAGCAAACGAGTTTCATTGGCTCAGAAAGCTTTTTGTTTTGTTTACTTTTTGCTGCTTGATCAAAGTTACTTCAAACTTATGCAACTCATTTAGAATTAATTTTTTAGAGGGTATTTTTTTGCTTTTATTTTTCATATGTGCTTAATGAAGAAGCATATATTGTTTTTATTGCATTAAGCACTTCTCAAACTTCAATTTAAACAAGGCATTCAACTTCAAATCATAATGACTTGGCATCTTAATTACTGTAGATGAAGATAAATGCCTAATGAGAATATTTAATACAAATATATCTCAAATTTTTCGATGACTCTTTGTTAAAAAAAAAGTTCTGGAAAAAACAATTAATTGAATAAATACATATGAAAAGTTAATGACTGAAATTTATCAGAAAATAAGTTTAACCTTCTCAATATAAACATATTGTAATTGATCTATGTATGTATAAAGAGATGATTGAAATATATTTTACTTTACTGAAATAACTATTATAAATTATTTTTGCAATTGCGTAATTCGAATTTTTTCCGTAAATATGAAATTTAGCACTCATGATAATTTAAATAGATATATATTATATATGCCGATCTTTTTTTTTACATTTTTTACATTTATTTAAATAATGTTTTCTATTTTCTGTTTGTTTTGCTATTGCATAATTGAACTGGAGCTGATTGAGCTGAACTAACACGTAGCAATAAAACGCTTGAATGCGACATTTGTTCGTCTGCTCACGTGCCTTGAGGCGATTCCTCATATGCCTTAAATGTCTCGTAATTTAGTTACCTTCTGAAGTGGAGTCCTGGGTCTTGGTCACCTGGAACTCGGGACCGATGCCGCCGCCCTCAGCTGTGCTCAGAGTTTGTATCACAGGCGGCGGCTGCACTGTGGCCGACCAGGCGCCCAGAGAGACGCCGAGAAGTATCAATAGAATCGAATGCATCTTATAGTAGATGTGATTGAGTTGAAGCTGGGATTATATAGAACGTATATATAACGAAATATTACAGTTACTGCTGCGTTCTAGCTGCCTGTGTATAACTAAATAAAACGTAAAAACTAGTTCGATTTCACGGATCGCGGGTCTTGAGAACGGACACGAGCTCGCGAATGGGTCACAATTAGCGGATTTGCGGCGACTGGCGACTCGGCATACGCTGAAGCTCCGTTATATGGCGAGCACGATCGTGGACGATCGGCAACGATCGGTGACGACAATCGGCGGCTGTGCACGAAGCGGGCATATGACGAACGCGCGGTGTCTAGAACCGGGAGCATTACGAGCAAGCTGCTTATTGTTTTCTTTTGTTTTTGTTTTGTTTTTGCGAAATGCAGTACAGATAAACACATTAAAAAGCAACAACCATTTGTCGTCGTCTGTGGGCCTCGGCCGGCAATAAAGCATCGTTTGGTTTGCTTTATTATATTTGCGATCGGACAGTTAACGGCCACGGGCCAACAGCATGTGCCAATACGTTGAATTACGGCTTAAATGGCACGTGAATCGGTTGCCCCAAGCAGCTGTCCGTTAACTGACGACGGGCGAGCTCTTTGCTTTATCAGATCTCGTATCTCATGCGTGCTGCAGATGTGCTATCAAGAATTCAAGAATTGATAAAAGATTTCCTCTGGCATTTGCGTATTGTTTGCATTATCCCAACTGAAGCTGAAAAGCAGAAAACCAAATAAAATAAGCTTGAATGAGACCAGACTTTATTTGTCTTGGACTTAGTGGCGCTGTCGTCTAGGGAGACCCTCTCTTTCGCACCCTACAACCTCGATCAATGTCGGTCGTGATTCTATATAGGCGCCATGTGCGTCTCTTCTCAATCTGAACAATGTGATATGTCAGGCGACTATTCTGACTAGCCTAAAAATTGGTTCTATTGTCTGATTTGCAAGCGCTAGTCTACTGAGTCAAAGCTTATTCTAGATCACGCATAAATCATTCATTTGTCAGACGACATGCGTTCTTTTGGCTTGCTCTCAGGTTTTATGCAGTCTTATCAGAGTTGTCGGAACCAAACATAGACTATATGCTTAAGACGTCATAAATACAGACACGTGTCAGATTTTGCTTCAAAATAATATTTTGAACATTTTGTAGTTTCTTTTTCGGAAAAGTAAGGCAAAGTAAAGTAAAAATGTGACTATGAAGTACATATATTCTTATATAATTTATATTGAATATGAAATAGATCTGTTTAAGTGTTTGATTCATAGTTTGTACTGACTTGGGCTTCAAACCTGTTTACTGTATTATAAATTCATTAAAACAGTTTTCATTATTTTTAGATAGCTTTTTCCAGTTACATCATGTGGAACCAGCTCCTATATATTATAATGACAATTCTAATGAAAATTAAGCACTTTTTACTTAACAGGCATATATTAATACATCTAATAGCTAAAAAAAAAAACATTTGTGAATGACTAAATTACTTCACACACAGCTGCAGCAAAAAAACATATTTTTTTTTTTTGTTTTTTCCACTTTTATTTTATTGACATTAATTAGCAAAATTATAAAAAACAGAAATCAATTCAAGTTTCCATTAACTAGTCTAGCCCAAGCACAGCTTAATACGATTTCTAGTCGCTCATTTGAGTGAATTAAATTGAATGGCTGTGGCAAATGTGGGTCAAGTTTGCCAGAGAGCACTGTAGTGTGCCCAAGCGTTCAGTATTCTTTTCTTTATCTGTGCAATTGCGTTCTGATTGCGCACGTTTTTAACGGGGCAATGTAAGAGCCGTAAAGACTGCAAAGAACAGTTAACAAACGAAATGTAATGTGAGCAAAGCTTCAATTCGAAATGACGTTAAGTGACGATTGCCCGCGATGATTTCCGTTTGCTCTTTGCTGCTTCATTATCACACTGGATTGCTTTATGATTCCTGTTTTTTTTTTACATTTTTTTTTTTTTTAGTTTTTGTTTTTTTATTGATCTGTTACGCATGAGTTGTGCTGCTGCAGCTAACTGTTAAAATCGCAGCTGCATTTGGCATTGACATTGGCGAACGACCCACCTGCCTGCCCTCCCCCACACTGCAATCAACCACAATTCAAATAGTCAATAACGCCCACCTGGCCACGCCTCCCCAGTCAACCCTGTGCAAAACATGTGCTGCGCTATTTACTGTGAGGTTTATAAAAAATTATTCATGTCACGTAAAATTTGTGTGTGTTTTTTTTTACGTACTACAAGTATAGAAATTCCATGAAAGGTGTAACAATTTTTACTAGCATTACAAACGAATCGCGTATAAAATTTGTGCTAACAAAATAATATGTGTATATGTATATAAATAATAGATATAAATAATGAAATTCTAATTGGGCAAATGAAGTTGAAAATCAATTAAACTAAATATATCATTGCGATGACTCAACAGCTCCTAGCTCTGACTATGAGAATCTCTTCGAGGTGTAGCCGCTGCGCACGTTGCTTGTGGTCGCCGATCTAACGGTGGTTCGGCTCGTTTTTGTTAGCGTGGCATCACTGTTGCTGTTCTTGTTGGTAGTTGTTGTCGTGCTGTTGTTGTTGTTGTTGCTGCTGTTGCTGTTGCTGTTGCCATTGTTGTTGCTGCTGATGGTGGTGGTGCTGTTGATGGTTGTGATGCTACTGCTGCTGGCGCTCATACTCAGCGGACGACGCGGCGGCATCCGCTCATTGACAGCATCCAAACCCTTTGCCTCGGCAAAGGAATGAATCTGTGAGGCTGCGGTCAGTCCTTGCAGTGCTGTCGAATGGAAATATGAACAAGTATTCATTAAGCAACTTTTATAGTATCATAGAAAGTTACGGTACTTTATGTCAGTGTGTAAATATATAATTGTATGACAGCACTCTGATAGCCATATACAATGTTAATGATAGACACAGATCTAAAGGGGTTTATTATTTAATAATATTTTTATTGCTTGTAATATCAGATGTAGTAACCGTGACTTCAAGGTTTCCATATTTTATATATTTTGTCCTCTAAGATCTAAGCCGTAAGAAATGTTATATTTTATATATATTCGATGTTCTGTATTCCTATTCTTCTATTTCCTATCTCCTGTATCCCGTGCTCTATTTATGTTTTACCTTCTATATTCTACGTCCTGGCTCTATATTTTGTATTCTATGCTGCATGTTATACATTCTATATTCTATATTCTATGATCCATGTTCTTCATTTTATAGTCATTTTATAGTTCTATGTTCTATGTTCCATTTTCTATATTCTATGTTCTAGTTTTATGTTCTTATTATATTATACTTACCCTCTTTGAGTGAATCACGCCCACCAGATAGTGCGCCCATTGGCAATGCGCCCGTGGGCGTCAGGCCCTTTAGTTTTCAGCACACTCTCCGACTCTTCCCTGCAAGGTGTACGACAGTTAATATGCTTAAGAAACAGTTTAACAGAAGAATCTCTGCTCACCTCAGAACCGAAAAGACTCGCGACATTTTACCAATGGCACGTATTTTGTTACGGATGATCTCTTGCGCAGAGCCGACATGAAGCTGCGAATACGTAGAGTTCAATTAGTTGAGATATTTCTAAGGAACACCATCCAATCATCTTATACATTTACATATAGCTATATACATCTTAACAGCATATCTAGGCAACTCAGGTGCGGGCGCGCGCGTTCGATAATATTTAGGCAAAGCTTTGCGCCAAAGCTGATCAAAGCTGTGCGAAGCTCTCTTATTAAGGCTCTCTCGCAACACGGAGCGTACCTGGCTTACTGGGCGTATTATTGTTATTGTTATTATTCACGGTTGCCGGCACGAGCACAATTTTCTTGCGCAGCTCTGTGTACGGGCGCCCCAAAGTAACCCACATCCCAACACCAACCCACAAAGTGGGGGCGTGTTAATTCAGTGGTTGGTTGGTTGGTTATGTGTTGTTGTTGTTGTAGATGTTTTTGTTGTTGTTGTTGTAGTAGTAGTAGTAGTTGTTGTTGTTGGTTTTATTATTACATTTTTGAAAATAATTTGTTTTAATATTATATTAGTTATGGCTGTGTGGATAATTTGTTTAGAAATACTTTTGCAGAGAATATTTTTGATTGTGTGTTAATATGTAACCTTTTAATTACATATTACATATCTTATCTTTTTAAATAACAAAATACTTGAAGAAAGTCTGAGTTCTGCAGTGGAACTATAGCTGCAACATTGATTTTCCCTTTTAGTTAAATCAGAATTTTTTTCAAATCATTTCAGACCCCAATGCAATGAATGTCGTATAATATAATAACACAAGAAATATGAATTTAATAAATTGAATGACAGATAAAGTTCTATAAGGCAAATTGACTCAATTGAATATAATCCCGACTGAGGTTATATCAATCTCAATTTTTCCAAAATCGGAGATTATATCAGGGTATTTTCTAAATTCTGTAATATTGATATATTACATATATATGGGTAATCTTAAAGAAAAATATGTAATTCAATTAAAAAATTTTTTCTTAAACAACTTCAAAGGTATTTCGATATCGGTTTGCCGATAATAATTGTTGTTCTTTTTGTGTTGGTTCAACTACTGTGGCGCATACGACATTTAAACATACACATATACACACACGCACTTACACAGACACACAAATAGTCGATATACATACCCTCCTCGAGCTCATCATCGGGACCGGCGACAAGCTCGTCGTCAGAGCAAATGTTGAGCACATTCACCAGCATCTCCGTGACCTAGGTTAGAATGTGGCTTCGAATGAAACGAGTGTTGCTTGACTTGACAGCAAGTGGGGAGGGCTGGGAGAACTCACCTTCTCGCCAACGAAGGGCAGGGACCAAGTGAAGACGTCCATGAAGTTGGGCAACCAGTAGGGATGCGGCGAGCAGTTGAATTGTCTTATGTTCATCACGTTGTTCTCGTACTTGAGCACAGCTGCCTTTTGTCAAATGTTGACGATGCGTTTTGACAAAAATTGTTGGGCAAATATGAAAAACAGAGAGAGCCAAACAATATTTACGGAGGGGAAGGCAAGGAAAATATGAGAAAAATACTCGATCTATAACAAGCGCAGCGCTGTGCAGCTAACAATTTCTTGCTGCTGTTGTTGTGTAGTTTAAAAATAGCCGAACGACGAGCGAACAAATTCAAATATACAAATGTGGCTAAATAAAGTTGATCGTATTGGCCAAGTCATACCTTGTTGTTGTAAACATCCAAATAGTTTGGGCGCCGAGAAGATGGTGATCAGCGAAGGGAAGCCCGTTACCTGATTTTTCCTATACATCCGATAGCTGCAAGTAAACGAGCTGATTAGGGAAAGAACCTCAATGTAAACTTAAACAATCTCATAATACATAATCAAATCAAATGTGAAATATTTTGAAGGAAAGTCCAATTGAACGATCGTTAAGACTTACCCCGCATCCTGAGCTTCGTGCGCTCGCACTATCGAGAGCAGATTGTTCTTTTGCAGAAACTCACAGCAGGCAGCGTAGCTGAAGAAATAGGAACAGCCGCGCACCGAATTGTGTGAGAAGAACTCGTTGGTCTTCTCATTGCCAAAATCCTCCAACGGATCGGACCATAGCAGATCACACATGGGCCCATAGGCGGGCGGCTCCCTGAATCGATTCAGCTGCAATTCGCACAAACGAGACCAAAACAAAACAAAACGAAAAGCAACAACAATTTTGACAGACGATTGTAAACATTTCAGCGAGACAGTCGACTGCCAAATTTATTACCGTCTTGATGTCGTCGAGTGTGAAAATCTCTGGCGATAGGCCGCCGTGTATGCACAGAAACTGTTGGTTGAGCAGCGCGGCGAGGGGCAGGCAGTCGAACGCTTCCATGCACGCATCGTAAATACTTTCCGAATATTAATAATGCCTGCAATGCCAGATGGGAAACAAAATAAGCAAAAAACAACAAACAAAAAACTCAAAAGGTGCTCAAGATTTATGCACTTGTTGCGACTTTTATATTGGCATTAAGATGAACATAAAAGCTGTTAATTTCTGACTTTTGATTGACCCTTAAAGTCTGGACAGGGCTATAATTAAAGCCATATTAATTTAATTTAATTAAAATAGTATTCGGTATATAGTGAACAAAATAGATATATGTAGAACTTTACTTATATATTTTAGTTTTAGTTTCATTGAGAAACTTGAAAAGCCATTGAAGACATTAGAATTGATATTGATAAAGAAAAATACTGTTATACAAAAAAAAAATTAAAGTATTTCTTTTATATAAAAAATTAAAATAATTTTTTAATTTATAAAAATTCAATTTTAATTCAAATAGAGTGATAGTTCTAGAAATTTTAGAAAGCTACGGGAAATTTATATTAGATGTAGATAGTCGGAATGTTACTGAACAAATAAAAAATAAAAAAACATATATTCATTATATTGCAAAATTAAGGCAAAAGTAAATTATGATCTAAAGTATTTCCAGCAAAGCAATAATCTTTTATATATTTAATGTAACCTTTTCACTTGTCTTTTATTATTTATTAATGTTCTCTTTAATCTTTACTCACACTCCTGTTTAAAGGTAAAGTATTCCGTTAGATGCCGGCACTCGTGATTGCCTCGCAGCAGAGAGAGCGTGTCGGGATAAGTGATCTTCAGGGACCACAGATAGAGCACACACTGTATAAAGTGCAGGAGAGAGATGGCCAGAGAGAGAGTGAGAGAGAGAG
>JAUESP010000041.1:0-10000 GCA_030914335.1 Drosophila borborema
GCCAGTTGCAAAAATTCTTTAGACAAGCTTACATAAAATAATAGAAAACTATGTTTATGCTGAGAGAGAGAGACATCTGTTCCCCAAAATAGCGTCCACTGTGTCTCTGCAACTTATTGAGCTTCAATTCAAAATCATGACAAACAGCATACATAAATAGAAATAAATATATGTCTGAAAAAGATGTTAAAGAAAAGCTTAGCGAATATTTATTTGCTAAAAGCATAGTTGGATTTTATTTTATATTTATTTTATTTTTAATTTTCATTTTAATTTAATTTTTAATAAAGCCTTAGTTTTCTTTGTAAGCAGTCTCAAATATGAATTAAAAAGTTGCTTCATTTATACCTCAATGAAATTCCCAAATTGTAGCATAATGAAAATTCAACTGACGTGAAACCAGATACATTCTGCTTTATTAATAATTAATAATTTCTAAATAAACTTAAATGCAATCTAAGGGTTTTTTTGTACAAATACCTCTTAAATTTATTTATTTTGCTTTGCTCAACAACTCGTTTTACTTTTTAATCAAAGCTCGCAGCAATCTAATTTATATTTGATTTGCCTAACAGTAGTCGCTGGTAAATTGCATATTTTCTTATTATTTTCAAATGCCCTGTAAGGCGGTGAAGAGTAGAGTATGATCTACAAGGGTTCATTTTACTGTCGACATTTTTAACCTTTATCTGTTTAGCTTGGTAATTTTAATGGATATCCATGTTCAACTGTCTATCAACGCAAAAAGTTGTTGACCTTTCAGTTCCATCTTCCCTTAACCTTTCTGCTAGCAGGATATCTCACAGTCTGGCACTCTTGGCATGTTTTCGTTTTCCTTTTGGAAAATCTAACGCAAATCAATTGTGTACTCCAGTGGAAAAACTGTTTTGCATATTTCTTCAACGCTGTGCAAGAAATCAACTGTTGCTCTGACTATTTGTTGTTTGCCTTTAATGCAAATTTTTGCCTCAGGTCGGTACTTACTCTTCGCTTTGCTACCTTCCTTCAGCCGGATGCAGCAATCATGCAACAGGCAGCCAGCGCAGCTCAAAGGCAACAGCAACAGGTGCCTATTTGCTCAAGAGAACCCGGGCTGTGTGCCAGCCGAGCTGCTCCTGCTGTTCCTGCTGCTGCACCGGTCCAGGCATCTCGGTGGCATCAGGCTGGCTCGGAGCCTTGCGCGGTTATAACTTTTGCCGCTGTTTGCATTTTTGTGGTATAGAGTATATATACATACCTATTGCCAAGAGCTGTTGCGTAAAGTGGGCAGCTTAGAGCCAAGCAAAATCAATTAGAAAGGCAAACGCCAAGCAGAAAATAAAGCAAAATAAAGCAAGGGAAAATCGTTGAGAATATTTGTTGTGGTTAACTTCTTTATGCATTTTGTGATAATTATACAAATAAATCCAATAAGCAGCCCACTATTCGTGTCGTCTGATTTATTTATAGCACGAACAGCCGCATGATTAGTCAAAAAGTTAGTGTACTTCGGATGGGGAAGGCATTACGCAAAGTGCCTTAATGGGGCCGCATTAATAATGGACAAGTCGTCAACGCAGTACAGTTTGCTAAACTTTTCCGGCAAATTGCGTGACCCAAAAAGGACATTTACACCAGTCGCCAAATTTCTCCATCTGTAAGTCAACGGCCCCAGCCGCTGCGAGCACCTCCCCCGCCTCCATTCAGGTAAACATCAATGAGTGGCACACGCATTTTGGCCCACAGGCCATATGTTTATTCGAATAGCTAAAAACACAATAAATTGTCTTTCATGTTGTTGCTTTGTTTTCCCTGCCGCTCAGCGTACTTGGCTTCGCTGTGCCGTTCACACTGCTAAGTAGATAAATTCCAATAAATGTGAATAAATATGAAAACAATCAACATTTATTTGTTATTTTAGGAAAAGTGTTTTGGTTTCCTAAAAATATTGATATTACATTCATTATTATTCTAGTCTAAGCAAATATGTAGAGTAAGCTAAGGAAACATTGTTTTCTTGTCTCTTGATAGGATTTCTCCAATTGAATAATAAGGCTGAAATTTTGAGTTATAAATCTTAGTAAGTTGTTAACTCAACTAGTTTTATTATGTAACATTGCAAAATGTAAATTATAAGGGCATTTAGTAGGCGGCTAAAACGTACAAACAAATTTTTTCAATTTTAATTTCTACAAAGTTTTGAGACCCGAAGAGAATTCTTTGTTTATTTCACTTTGCATTTGGCAATTTTCTCATATACATTTTATTTCGCTTTAAATTAGAATAGATTTTTATTTATGTTTTTTAGTGACACGACACGACGTAAAATTTTGAAGAACACAGCGACAAATGTGAGATGAACATGCTAAAAATCCAAATTCAATTTGAACATCACATTGCGCGTCATGAAAAGTCATAATTTGTTCACCAATCTTACCTCCAGAACACGAATGTGTGTGTGTAGGCGCGAATGTAAGTGTCGTGTGTGTGTGTGTGGGGGGGTGGGGGGTGGGGGTGGGTGGCTGAGTTCGCTTGTGTTGTTAAGTTGTTTGACATTCGATGCAAGAAAAGTGTGTGTTAGCTTTCCGAAATCTGGCAAATGTCAGACAGCTTGTCAGTGTGCCAACGCGTGAGCTGTTTGTGTGAATGAGAATGTGAATATCATGAATGAAAAGGCACCACGTAACACTCAAAGAACGAAATCGAATTGCATCAACCATTTGGCACCTGTCACTGATTGTGTACCCTAGTGACTGCAATAAATTCGTCGCATAGCTTCACTGCCCTGGCACACAGAGGTCAATTTCTCATGTTGCCAAAAATCAGTTGTACAACAAAGAAATATTTATATTCAATTTACTATAGATATTCATGCTTCATGCTCTTCCTCTGCTGAACTAAAAGTGAATGTCTCCAAATTCAATCAAAAACTAATATTTTACATTTTTTTTTCACTTAGCCATGCGGGTGAAATGAAAATTTTCGTTTAAGAAATATAAACGCAACTCTCTCGTTGCCAAAGCAAAATAAATCAAGGAAAAACGCATTGGCAGATGGGGTGTACTCGAATTGAATATACTCTATATAGGTTAAACAAACAAAATTATAATATTTAAATACCAATATGACTCTGCCTTCTGCATAAGTAAATCAAAGTAAATACACTTTCTCTTGACCTCGAAGCTCAGATAAATTGATGGAGTAATATTTAACCAACAAATATATATGTATATAGGGTATACAAATACTAATACAAATGATATTTTATACGCAAACGAATTTACCAAGTCGTCGAGGCACCAGAGGTTGCCAATGGCCTTGGAGTGCTCTGAGAGCCCCGGCCGTCAGTTGAAAAAGAATTAAACTAATATTTATCAAAGAGATGAGCGAGACGTGCTTCAGCTTGAACAAAAAGCATTGAAGGGCAGGGTCGGCGCCAAAGCAAAGTGGCCGGAAAGCATCAAGAGATGCCAGAAATATGATACGGCGAGTGGGATTAAGAGCAAGGAGAACAGGAGACAGAGAGAGAGAGAGAGAGAGAGAGAGAGAGAGAGAGAGAGAGAGAGAGAGAGAGAGAGAGAGAGAGAGAAAGAGATAAAACTAAAAACTGAATTGCAGTGTCATGAAACTAGAACAAAACAGAATACAAGCGAGCACAGCCAGCGATGCTGTCAAGTTGGCTAAAAGCTTTGATGCCAAGATGAATGGACGCATTTCAGGTGCACAAGACTACTTTGTGTGGCAACTTAATGGCTGCTGTGAGCTGATGTCAACTTTATGCTAATTAGCAGCAGCTAACGAATCTAATGCGAATAACTTTACAAACAAAACCACGCACCTGCCGACCCAAGGGCCTCTCGTGCTGTTGTAGGTTATGAAGCTATTGCTTGGCTAAGCTGCACATAAGTGAGCTTTTCCACACATCTCAGACAGAGAAAAATACACATACACTCGCAATCACACTCACACCACACACACTTATACTCATGCAGTGACAGCCATTTTTGTCAGCCATCTTTTATTTTCATTTGGCTACAGCCAAGTTTGTGCTGTCGCATTCAGAACTGCATTCCGCATTCGCATTTGGAGCTGGCGCAGCTGTTTGTTGGCTTAGCAACAGGACGCGCGCATTGTTGACATCTGAATTTTTATAATGTATATACAGTATAAATAGCGCTTCGCTTTGAATTGGCCAAATAAAACGATAATAATATGGCCATTGTGCAGTTGGTGCCACTTTGGAGCCTTAGCAGCCAAACAATGGCTGCTCATAAATTACCTAAATTGAATACCATTCCACTCCTTTATTTGTGTGTGTAACAGCTATTCACAGTATTACACTTTTTTTTCCTCACCTTAAAAAAGAACTTAACTCATCTTATGGACTCCGGTCCCTCCAAATTTATTACATTCTACAGAGTGCGCCAGCTATTTAATACACTTTAGTAATGAAGTGCTGCAGAAGGGTTAGTTGGCTATTAACTATAATTTAGTTGAAATATCTACGATGATATCTGCTATTGCTTGTGAATGTTGAGTATAGGAATATAAGAAAAAGTACCATCAAAACTTATATGAAAAATGTTCCTATTATACAAGAATTTTATATAAGAGGCGTCGCTCTTTGACTTGACAAGCAGCTCATTTTAGTCACTCTTTAGACGGACGAGCAGCTCATCATATATCGCTCTAGCTCACTTATCAGAGTTCAGCATAGATCTTTGTAGTTTGCCTCAAACTCATATTTTCATTGACTCGTATATCGGTGTAGCTAAGCGATGAGTTCAGCAATTACAATCACGATACATTCAGCTCTAGTTAAGTCACTGGAGTGCATCAAAAATTTTTTTTAATTTAATTGAAGAATAAAACTGTTTTCATATATATAAATTTAAATAAAAATCTGCTATATCTAATCTAATCAAAAAATAAATTATCCTTTCAGATTAGGTTGCCTAAAAGATAGCGATGCGTTAAGCTGGAAGTAAATATTTAATTTAATAAAAAAAAAAAAAAAAATCAAATAAATATTAAAAATTAAAGAAAAGTTTCACATAATGAATACTATAGATATATATAATACTGCCTATAAAAAACATATATAATAAATAAAAAGCTTAGCTTGATCTAAAATATAATCAAAGCCAGTTTTATGCAGCAAACTAAAAACTTATTCACTTATATTACTCTATGTGCTCACATATTTCATAGGCATCATATTTATTTATTACATAATAAATGTCCCAGTCAATATTCGCATAAAACAAAAGTTGCTAAAATATAGCGAGTGTATTTCTATATTCGCTGAAAGTTTGACTTTGTTATTTCAGTCTGCGGTCTTTTTCTCTTTTTTTTCCTCCGCTTTTGTATCCGTTTGGAGCGTGCATAAATATGCAATAGAAACTTTTCTCACGTTTTTGATTGCATTTTTGTGCAGCGTCATAAATATTGAATGCTGACTTTTAGCTGTGGCAATTGCTGTGGCGCTCTGCTCTTTAGCATCCGATCTCTGCCCATTATAAAAAACTCTGTGCGTTCGAGTCGCCATTATTGCTTTTCCATTAAAGTGTAAGCAAAAATGACAACGCAACAGCTTGTCCCATTGTGGAGTGGAGCAAACCAGCTGCGGACGGAACGATTCAATTGAATGGCAGATCCATCTGGCTGCGGTAATGGTTAGCTCTGTATAGCAATTTGCAGCTGCACAGAGACAACGCCGCAAGACTGTGGACTGTGGGCTGTGAACTGACATTTGGTGCGGCTGCCATCAGTGCACTATGGGGAAAATTCCAAATTATCGGGTATAAATTAATAACTTGAAAACTAAGCCAGATTTTTTGATCCGGTTTTTTAATTATTATTATGTATTCCCTCAGAAATATTTTTGGAAAAGGGGGCGTGTCCCCGCCCACCCAAAAAAAATTTTATTAATAATTAAAAAAAAAAAATTTTTTTTTTTTTAATTTTGGTTATCAATATTTCAAACTAATTATTTTGTTCAAAAAGAAAGTAATATTCTTCAGTTTCGAGTTCTAGATCAGCCAGAAATATTTATCCTACAAAATCGTCTTCGGGCTCATTTATTTCCAATCGGCAATCATATTTTTGCAAATAATGCGGATTTTGCTTTTCAAATATAATTAATAAGTTTAATCTTATTTAGTTTCGCCTTAAGAAAATCAAGAATTACTTTGTTATGGTTAGATTTGCATTTTCCATTGAGCCAAAAAGCATTCAGCTCAGCGTTCAAAAACCTCGTAGTCACTTGCAAGAAATTAATTTGCGCCGGTTGTGCGGAAAAGTGCACATTGAGACAAAGTTCATTAAAATCATAATTAATGACTCTACGATATGCAATTGGAATTACACTTATCAGCCCTTCTACTTTTTTTTGTATGCCTTCTCAAAGGTGAAATTCCTTTACACGAAATGACAATGGACAACACTTGCTAATTTTACAAAATATTAATAGAACAAGCGCAAATACAAAAAGTTGGGTTATTCAACACATAGTACAAACTCTTATGATTGATATCCCTTTTAAATTTCATAAAAATTATGCATGGTCTTCGAGTAATGACAATTTGAAAATCGGCTACCAAAAATTGCAATCTGAAGGCACGTGCTCTTTGAAAACAAAAGCTGACTTTAACAGCTGTTAGGCTTAACAGTGGACTGTTAATTAACATTTGATGTATTGTTTCTAAAACTTTGGAGTTTTCTAAAGATGCTAGCATAAAAAAAAATTTAATTTGAATACTTTGAAAAAAAGACTAAATACCCGAAAAACGGCAAAATTCCCCATAGTGCAGTGGTAAGATGATGACCGAAAAACCGCAGGATGCACTTAATTAACTTAATTAAAATTTTTGTGTCATGCAGCTACACATCATCATCATCATCATCATCATCATCATCATCATCATCATCATCATCATCATCATCATCATCGTTATCAGCACGTTAACGATAATCACAATGGTGCTCATTGTCACGGTTGAAACGAGTCGAGTGGCAACCGCAAAGCGAGTCACTTCCAGCTGAGCTCATGTGCACAAGTATTATGCGAGTAATAAGCGAATGCAACCAACAGTAGTCATTGCCTCCGCCTCACAGTGTTTGCCTCTTTCATAACGCTCACTCATGCTGCATGCAACTGCAAGCTGCCTCACACGAAGCGTAAACTCAATTAAAAACTGTCGAGCTGTTGGCGACTGCTCCCCGCATGCGCCGTGGCCCTTCGCCCGTTGGCAGTGCTTGATTATCCTTATCCCGTGTCTAGGTCTGTTACACATCCTGCACACAAGCGGCGCGGCTCGCTTAGACTGCATGTGTTTGCTTTACTACTTTCTATTCCATTTTCTAATTTAACGCCCGCATTAATATATATTTCACTCAGTTTTCAGCGGGTTTTGCCATCAGCATTGCTGCGGCTAGAGCTCTTTGCATTTAAATGCTTGGCTCACAGTGAGTCCATTAGGATTATAATATATGCATTTCTTTTGCAGCGCTGCATAGATTTTTTTTTTTTTGCAATTAGCTGCATAAATAAGTGACTAAGAGCTGTCTTTCTTATTAATATAATAATTGGCAATAACACCCCTATCGGAGCACAGCCTGATGCACAATTTGCCTCCACGCTTCTCTGTCCTGTGCGGAACTTCTCCAGTTGGTAACACCATTCAGGATTGCCTCCATCTGGTCCTTCCAACGGGTTCGAGGTCTACCCCTTCTTCGTTCTCCTCTAACTACCGCATCAAAAACCGAACGAGCTGGAGTGTTTTCCTCCATACGAGCAATGTGACCCAACCAACGAAGACGCTGAATGTCAATTCGCTTGCCAATGTCAACATCGCCGTATAGCTCGTACAGCTCGTCGTTCCACCTGATACGATAGGTTTCGCCAACGCAAATTGGTCCAAAGATCTTGCGAAGAATCTTTCTCTCAAAGACACCAAGAGCAGCTGCATCTGACTGCGTCACGGTCCAGGCTTCCGCTCCATAAAGCAGCACTGGAATGATGAGTGTCTTGTAAAGGGTTACCTTTGTCTTTCGAGAGAGGGCTCTACTGTTCATTTGCCTACTGAGCCCAAAGTAACATTTGTTGGCAAGTGTAATTCTCCGCTTGATCTCCAGGCTGACATCATTTTTGTTGGTCACTGCAGTTCCCAAATAGACAAAGTCCTTGACAGACTCAAAGTTATAGTCTCCAGCAGTAAGGTAAGAGTCAAGACGCCGCGACTCCCTAGTACTGCACACCATAAACTTTGTTTTGCCCATGTTTACTGCAAGACCAACTTTAGCTGATTCCCTTTCGATAGCTCCAAAAGCCGCAGTTACATCACGCTTGGTACGACCAATGATATCAATATCATCAGCGTAACCAAGGAGCTGGACACTTTTGTATCCCAGTATTGTGCCCATCCGATGCACTCCAGCTTTCCTTATTATACTCTCCATAAGTAAATTGAAGAGCACACAAGACAGCGAGTCGCCTTGTCTGAGACCCCGCTTGGTATTGAAGGTTTCGGATTGGTCATTTCCTACCTTGACAGAGCTGATGGTGTTGCTCAATGTCATGCTACAAAGCCGTATTAGCTTTGCAGGAATACCAAGCTCAGACATGGTAGCGTACAGGCAGTCTCGCCGTGGGCTATCAAAAGCAGCTTTAAAATCGACGAACAGGTGGTATGTGTCGAATTGGTTCTCGTGTGTTTTCTCCAGGATTTGGCGCAATGTGAAGATCTGGTCAACTGTAGACTTGCCAGGACGGAAACCGCATTGATAAGGACCTATCAATGCTTCAGCATATGGTTTCAGTCTCTCACACATTACGCTCGTGAGAACCTTGTATGCGACGGGAAGAAGGCTGATGCCACGGTAGTTGGTGCGTTGTGTTGCATCACCCTTCTTCAGGATTGGGCAGATCATACTGAGGTTCCAATCATCGGGCATGCTTTCCGTTAGCCATACGCTGCTGATAAGTTGGTGCATGCACCCTACCAGCTCATCGCCTCCAGCCTTAAACAATTCAGCCGGTAAGCCATCTGCTCCCGCGGCTTTATTGTTTTTGAGACGCTGTATAGCTGTCTCGACTTCCGTATGGCTAGGGACGGGAACTTCAACACCATCATCTCTGATTGGGGTTAGTGGACCAACTTCGTCAAGCTCATTCTCACTGTTTCCAGCCAAAAGACTCTCAAAGTGATCCCGCCATAACCTCAGTACAATCTCCGCATCAGTAACCAGGTTTCCATCGTCACTCCTGCAGGCAAGCGATCCAGACTTATACCCTTGGGTCATGCGCTTGACCCTCCGGTAAAAGTCACGGGCATCGTTCTTGCTTCTGCTACTCTCCATCTTCTCACACTCAAGCCTTACCATCTCCCGCTTCTTCCTCCTGAAAAGGCGCTTCTCGTCTCGTCTCCGCGACCTATAAATATCCACCACCGCTCGAGTAGCTCCTGCTTGCAGCGTTCTTCTGTAGGCGGCGTCTTTTGCTGCAGTCGCTTCCCGACACTCCTGGTCGTACCATGGATTCCGGTTGGGAGGGCGTTGGAACCCAAGTACTTCCACAGCAGAGGCGTTTATGGCATTGGACATGTACGCCCACATATCCGTTGTATTTATAGGCATTGGAGGGAGTTGGCCGAGTCGGCCCGAGAGTCGAGTGGAGAAGGCATCCTTATGTCGTTTGTGATTGCAGCTTTTCGATGTCCAGCTTTCTTGGCATAACCTTGACGTGAGACTTTTTGCGACACACAGCCGTGCGCGTACCTTGGCTGCAACAAGGTAATGGTCAGAGTCGATGTTAGGACCCCGACAAGATCTCACATCAAGTATGCTAGATGCATGCCTTGCATCAATCACAACATGATCAATCTGATTTCGCGTCAGACGATCAGGCGACAGCCAGGATGCCTTGTGGATGTTGAGGTGACGAAAACCTGTACTACGTACAATCATATTGTGTGCGGCCGCAAATCCTATTAGTCTAAGTCCATTGCTCGATGTGGACTCG
>JAUESP010000041.1:15000-24399 GCA_030914335.1 Drosophila borborema
TATTTTGCAGCTGCAATGAACTGCAGACTTTTTGTTTTCTTTCGTCAAGGCGCAAAAACTGCTTTCGCATATCGCGCAAGAAATTAAGTTTACGCCCGTTGATTTTAAGCGCAGTCCTTGGAAGGGGCAGCTAGCGCGGCGCTCAGCTCATTTAGCCACTTTAAGTGCAGCTAATAAATATAAACAAAATTGCCAGAATCAGCAGACGCAATAAAAAATGATATCCCATAACGACAATCGTAACAATTGACAGAGTCAATAATGCGTACTACAAAGAATTGCAATCATTTAGACGAATCAAAATAGCTAAAATGAAAACTTGGGAGCGAAAATAATGTTTGCATTGCGATAAACTAGATAATTTTGCAATGATTTATTGAATAAGTTAAAATAGTTTTTTCGTTTATATTATTATTTTTTATTAGACTGATCTCTATAATTAGAGTCTCTCCTCGCGTGCAATGAACAAGTTTTTTATTTTCAATTCCCTCGGAATGATTGTAAATAAAGGCATTCATTTTGTTAAGAAAGAGGACCCAATGAGAGGGGCACATATTCAGTCTATGATGGAATACGAATTCTCGCGGTAGAGAGCAAATCTATTCTTGATTTATAACATTTTGGTGAACAAAGCTTGAATTTTAATTAAAATAGAAACTCTGCCATTTCGCAAGAAATACATTTAAGAAGAGATTATAATGATGTAAATACGGACAAGCTTAACGCCAACCTAAAATAGATTAACTGCCTTGGAAACGAAAATAAAATTGTCACATCGTTGTAACATAATTAAAATCAATATATACATACATATTAAATCATAAAATTCTCATTTTGCAATATCCTACCACTTCTTTTAAGAAACTGCTTTAACACTCAATAATGCTTTAAAAATTATTTAACAACGTTTTTTATTCGACTCTGTCCCTGCTAAAAGAAATCTTACACTCTGACACCTTCGTTTCTATTTGTTTTGGGTTTCGGTTGAGTGCTTTGCATGAGTTGTTCATAAAGTGTGAGTGAAAAACAATTATTTGCACACATTGAGAAACGTTCATTAGATATTTTCGAGCTCTGGCTCGAAACTCATCGAAGAGCAGAACTGGACTTTGCTGTTTTTCTTGCCTTTAGCTAGCCTTGAAGTTAAGAAAAAATGTCTTGATTTATCGAATATTACTTTATAAACTCAAGTCGTACAAGCTTAAAATAACAAGTATAAAAGTTACTGGGCCATCTTCGTCCTTGCCTAATGAAAGTTTAAGCTTAAGCCCACTTTCTGTGCATGCTGCAATAAAATGTTAGTAAACCAATAACAAAACTATTGCAATTTCCTCTGCATTTGCCAGCCAAACAGTCGCAACTATGGAACTCGAACTGTTCTTATTTAGTAACATTATATCCCTCCTGCCAATTCGGCATCTACCTCCTTCTCTGCTCGCTCTTTCCTTCTCTCTCTCTCCTCTTTCTCGCTGTCGGTCTCCATCTCCCACATTACTGCAGCGTACTGCGTGTTTTTCAGTCGTAAAGCATGCACAGACAAACAGACACGAACAAGTTTCTAAGAGACTGCGGTTAGCCTCAAGACGCTGCCACGTCGTCGCTGGGGTGGTTTTGGAGCCAAAACCAGGGAAAATGCTAAATATTTGAAAAAGTTCGGCAAAGCAAAGGAGCTGAGGCTCTAACCGGCCAGAAATGTCAACTAGTATAAAACTTATGGTAAATGGCTCGAGCGTGGGTCGCAAAGCCGAATTTCGTCCAGGTACCGAGAGTCAAATGAAAAAAAAAATAATTGCTCATACGACGCGTTGGCAGCAAATTATTTATGAACCGCCAGCGGCTTAGAAGCTTTTTAAACTGTATGTATGAATAGCAGAATATCCGAGGGAGGCGGCGCTGAAAGATATAAATCGTTGGCAGCAATAATTGGGTAGATGCCTGGCTTTTCGGCACACTCAGAGCGAGACACATAATTAAATTCAATTATTTATGCGGCTGTCAGAGCAAATCGAGCAGATACGAAAATGTGAATCAACATTTGGGCCAGGACTTACGAGCTGTCCACAAATGCTTAAAGCGGCTTACACTTTGTTGTTTGTTGACCAAATAATTGCGCCATTTGCGTCGACTAGCCTCTGTCACTTTTGCTGCGTCCCGCCTCAGCTCCTGGTTGGGTGTCCTCTGGGCCATTTGGCAGTTGATTAGCATAATCAACCAAAAATTAGTCAGGGCGCATTTCGCATGTCAAATAGTTTCATAGCCGCATTCAACACGCAGACACACACACACACACACACAACACAATCACCTATGCAAACAGATATGTGGCTGAAAATTCAATTTGCCTCGTCAGACATGTTTGCACACAAACAAGCTGTTGAAATAATTTCGAATATGAAAAATTCATTGAAAAATAATAATAATAACAGCACAAAATAATTGCAGCTCTGTGAGTAAAGAGCAAATAGATTTATTTACGCACAGTTTATTATCATATCAAAGCATACACGAAAACAATTTTCAGCTCGTGACGTAGTTGCAATTATGTTGAAAAACTAATTGAATGGCTTTTAATGGGCAGTGCCTGACTAGAGAATGCTCTGTATTTGATGAGAAGGACGAATAAGTTTACTAAATGCTGAATATGTGTGGAATACTGCGGGAGAGAATTGATTTGAAGAAATTTCCAGCTATGATTAAGCCATTAAATTCATCATCCGATTCCACAAAATGAGGATATCAATTATTATAGGTTGTAAGTTGTATATCTCTAATCTATTCAAGCCAATTTACAAGATCATTTTATGTACTAAACATGGATATCATAAAAAAGCGGCCAATATATTTGCACGGCATGAGAATATTTGTGGATGCTCTAAAACATGCCTATGACCAGCGCGATCTATTTATTTGAATTTGACTTCCCTATATAATTCTAAATTAAGCCAGAATTATTCTTATCAAGATATGTGACTGTGCGTGGTTAGAGATCAGTTATCATATCAGCTTATACATTGACTTTTAAATCAGTGTTGCCAATCTGTTTATTTCCCGTTCAAATCGAAGATTTACAAAACCAAATGTTCGATCATTATTAGAACGTTTTTTTTTTCCAAAATTTCAGCTTCTTTTAAAGCAGTTTCCACTTAAAAACAGCTTTTTTGCTGTTGTGCTATTTTACGCTATGCTAATCGAACTGCAATTGAAATAACGCCCAATTAAGTTGCTTCAATAATTGAACACACACACATATATATATATATATATATATATATAATAGATATATATATATATATATATATATATATATATACATATAGGTGTATATACCTACATATAAAAAACGTTTTGAAACATTTCCATTTAGCCACAACAAGTTTTAACCTAAATGTTATTATTATTCTTATTAATTAATTTTGTTTTAATTTAACATTTTCGAGTTGAGTTTCCCCAAGCTTAAATGGGCGCTGGCTCGAAAGTTATTTTTGGCCACGGTAAATTCTACATTTCGTTTAAAACAAAATATTTACAAAGTTTAATTAAAATTTGCTGTTGTTGTTTGATCTGTGAATTCCGCATAACTTGCGCTTAATGTCAATTGGCAACGCTTTAATGTTCAAAATAGTATGAATTTAATATGCGTGCCAACGCTTCAAAGGGCACGCTCAGGTGAATGGACACGGACGCGTCGCAGGTTGGGGAGGCTGAGCTCTTAGCTCTCAGCTCTTAGCTCTTAGCTGAGCCCAAGCTGCAGCGTGGGCAACGTCCTGGCCGTCTAGACGCGCTTTTGAGTGTATGGGCTCAATGCCATTCTTGGCTGACTTCAATAAATTTGAACGAGACACATGTGAGGCCACAATCGTGCCACATTGCGTAGATGAAGTAGGGAATTCAATTAAGAGCTAAATGTATAAATTTATATTCTGGCTCGGTTTTCGCAGCTTTCGGCGGTTTTCGCTGACCAAAAAAAGAAAAAGTCTCGCCAAAAGAAATGCCAAAAACGGAAGCTGTAAACAAAGCAACAAAATGAGCAAGAACAACGATGGGCAATTTATTAACCGCCCTTTGTTTATTTGTTCAACACAATCGAGTGGTGCGTTTGGGCGCTGGAGGCAGGGGGCGTGGCATACAATTCAATAATAGAAGGCAGTATGAAAATGAATGCAAAAGGACGCAGAAGGCAGCTGCGGTCGCTGCCTCTGTTTCACTTGTTTTATATTGCGTCCAGCAGAGAAGATGTTCATAATGATGATGCTGGGTATGGTAATCATGATGTTGCTGATACCGAGAAAAAACACATCTGCGTTTTGGCCGACAAGGCTCAGACGGACTCGAGGGACTTGCTAAGTTTGCATTTTATTGTTTTTAAAATGTCGTCAAAAATTTTAACAATTGCCATGAAGAGCTTCACATGGTGCAGAGCAAGAGCAGAGAGCATAGCTCAGAGCCAGGAATGGGCCTGATTTGTGCGAAACAAAGAAGTCTGTGAAAATATCGCAGAGAATAAATATATTGCTAAATATGTATTTCAATGAAATTACTTGACAATACAATATAGTTATATATTTACTTAAGTCCTATTAGGAATTATTAGATTTTAGAAAATTCTTTAATATTCAATTATTCAACACATCTTCAATTAATTCAATTAAATTCTTTCAATTACAATTTTTTGGCTTTTTTTTTCATTTCTTTACCAGCAGCGCGACAAAACAGAGCACAGCAACACCCTCAGCAGATACTTGCATAGAACTTGTCTATATATATATATATGGATCTAAAGCCTAAAGCACACAATAATAATTCTGAGGAAGCTTTAAGTACAGAGGCAGCGACAGTGACTGAGCCAGCAACAATTACGGGCAACTGCCGTGAGCACAAAACATTTATTAAGCTGACCGCAAATAGCGTTTTATTAGCATACGCCACATTAGCCCTAGGCAGACAGGGATGGACGGACGGACGGCCGAGCGCACATCAAATAGTAATCAAGCATCACAAAAGCAACGCCCAGGGCGACGTACACGGCATAAGCCTTGGCTGAGCCGCCCTCCGGTCGAGGTCTGGGTCTGGCTGGAAGCTCAAATGCGAGGCAGACAAAACTAATAAGACGACTTTATTTTTATTGAAATTATGATTAATGACAGAAATTGCACGACGGCGATGAAGAATCGGCGCATTGCCATGAATTAAGGGCAAATGCCCATCGGCCATGATAATGATCATCAGCATGATAATGACGATGCCAATGATGAGCAATCACGCTAATGATATTGCTGCGGCCAAGGCTCGATTTTTGACGCGTTTGTCAAGCCATGGACCAGACAGCGCACACCCAGATGATGATGATGATGAACTTAATCAAAGGCCGTTAATGGCGTCAATGCTGTCGCCGACGCTGTGATTGCCGGTGTGCAAGCAACTACGAAAGCAGCAAGAACAACGAGAACGACGACAACAGTAACAGCAATTAAGTGAAATTGTCATACGACACGTTGTACAAGGCAAATCTTATTTGCAAAGCATAAAGAGAAAGTGCAAGCACAAAAGAAATTCATAATTTGATGGCTTCGCCTGGCACATTGCGTTGCACCAGCAGCAGCAGCAGCCGCCGCGCAGCAGCAGCAGCAGTCCGACGACGACGCCATCAACAAACTCAGCTGCACAACAACAACAATTACACCCGCAACAACAACACAAACTGATCTCCACAGCCACACTGACGCTGCTCATACTCTGTCTGAGCAGCTGCATAGCCTACGCGACGGCAGCAGCAACTTCGAACGAGAAACCTCCAGCTGCCAGGAGCTCAGACGGTGGCAGTCTGAGCGAGGACTTTAACAGCAGCAGCGCCTTTCGGGATCTTTGCAGCGCGGCAGCTGCCGCAACTCCCCTGAACAGCAGCCCATCGCATTGTCAACTACCCGGGCCTCACTGAGCAGCACCCCGATGGCAGCAGCAGCACTCTGGTCTCCATGTCCGATACTCCGTTGATGCTGGACGAGTTGGCGCCCGCGAGGAGGAGTTCGAGCTGCCGCCGCTGCAATCGGTCATTGTGAGCATCATCCTGCTGATTGTCATCCTGGGCACTGTGGTGGGCAATGTGCTTGTCTGCATTGCCGTCTGCATGGTGCGCAAGCTGCGACGACCCTGCAATTACCTGCTCGTATCGCTGGCATTATCCGATCTCTGCGTGGCCCTGCTCGTCATGCCCATGGCCCTGCTGTACGAGGTGCTCGAGCTTGGAGCTTCGGCACGCTGCTCTGCGACATTTGGGTGTCCTTCGATGTGCTCTGCTGCACCGCCTCCATACTGAATCTGTGCGCCATCTCCGTTGACCGTTATCTGGCCATTACCAAGCCGCTGGAGTATGGGGGTCAAGCGCACACCGCGGGCGCATGATGCTCTGCGTGGGCATCGTTTGGCTGGCAGCAGCCTGCATCTCGCTGCCCCCGCTTCTGATACTGGGCAATGAGCACGAGGACGAGGATGGCCAGCCTATATGCACAGTGTGCCAGAACTTTGCCTATCAGATCTATGCGACGCTCGGCTCCTTCTACATACCACTCTCGTCATGCTGTTCGTGTACTACCAGATCTTCAAGGCCGCACGGCGCATTGTGCTAGAAGAGAAACGCGCCCAGACGCATCTACAGCAGGCCATGAATGGCACCGGCTCGCCGCAGACAGCAACAGCACCTGCCCTGCCGCACACTGAGCTGGGCAGCGGCAACGGCGCTGGCCATGGACACCGGCACAGCAGCATAGGCAACACCTCGCTTACGTACTCCACCTGCGGCGGTCTGAGCACCAGTGGCGGAGGAGCTGCGGTGGCGGCGGAGGCGGTGTGGGCATAACGCATGGACATCATGTAGTGGCGGCGGCGTAACGGCTCTACGGCTATTGGGATCTTATCTCCACATCATAAGAAGCTGCGTTTCCAGCTGCCAAGGAGAAGAAAGCATCTACCACGCTGGGCATCATCATGTCCGCCTTCACCGTCTCGGCTGCTGCCCTTCTTCATACTCGCACTGATCCGGCCTTTTGAGACAATGCATGTGCCACCGTCGCTCTCCTCGCTCTTCCTCTGGCTAGGCTATGCCAACTCTCTGCTAAATCCGATTATCTACGCCACGCTAAAATCGCGACTTTCGCAAGCCCTTCCAGGAGATACTCTACTTCCCTGCTCCAGCTGAACACCATGATGCCGAGAACTACTACCAGGATCAGTACGGCGAGCCACCGTCGCAGCGCGTCATGCTGGGCGATGAGCGGCATGGTGCGCGCGAGAGCTTCTTTCTGTGAAGCCAACGACTTCCTGGATGCTTGGCTCTCTAAAATAAATATCTATATGTGTTGTACTCTATACGAATAGGCCAAAACTGACTATGTCCACTGCTTGGCAAGGAATGCGAACTACATGAGCACCTCCTCTCCCACACACACACCACACCACGCACCCACACATACACTCCGATCTATATATAATATTATGAGAGTATATGTAACTGTTTACCTATGAGTATTTTTGTATGTAGTAGTGTTGCATAACGCAAACCATAATTACGTTATATGATAAAAGATAATTGATAAACGATAAATGTAGATGCCTCCTCTAAATGTAACTGAACGTTGTAATTTCTAAATGTAACGCTAAGCAATGAAGTGGTCTAAACCCGATAGCCACTCCTCACACACCCAACATACAAGCACCCACCAAAGACAACTAGACAACTCACATACACACACACCACACACATAAGAGTGCTTCAAAACAATCGATAAGTATTTTCTATATAGATTTGAATTTTCATTCCAAATGTTTCTTAACGTTCGATTGTTTAGCCTATGAATATCGATAGTTTTGTAGCACACAGACACTGATAACTCGCACCACAAGACGGTTGTACCACTGTAACCGAGAACAGGTTTTCACACGGTTCCTTTTTATGTTTTTTTGCTCGAAAACAAGAGAACCAATTACAATCACAATCGATATCGAATCTTTTGAGCCCACAGCGACGTAGTTTAATTACGATACTCAAACGGAGCCAAAATTAAAATTAAACACACACTTAAGATATTGTGTCATATAAATTATTCTTAATATACGATAATGCGATAAATACTATACAGCACATCATTACATATACATATATATGTGTGTAGTCAAGCATGACAAAATGGTTGTCTATAAACTGTCAAACTGTAAATAAAAAACTCTACATATATCAGAAATGAAGCAACAGCAAGTAAATATATATACATATGCAGGTACAGATCTATCTTTAGCTGCGTGCAGCTCTGTCTCAGAACGTATATTTACTATACTCGTATAGCTAAAGCTCAATACTAAGTATATTTAATGTATTTATTAAATACTTTCTGCAGCAATTATATTACTATAATTATTATTTTTATTAATTCATATGTTTTTGTGTATTTGTATAAAAGTCACGCCTCTCTGTGATACCAAACATTAAGCATTAAATTTTTATGTTTAGATCAACTGCATGAAATTTAAATATAAATTTCTAAATAATGATAACTAGTTACTGCTAGTTTATACGAGTAATAACTACACATATAGATACTAAATGATTATATTAATATATACATACATATAAACATTATATACCATATACAAATATCTAGTCTGGCTAAGTCTATTATGTGTGCGTGTTTTTACTGTATTCAAAGATAAAACCGAGTTACGTATGTGTACTGTATGTTGAAAACAACAAATACAAAAAAAAAAAAAAAAAAAAAAAATACAAAAATACCAAAATACGAAACAAACTAATCCCCCACACACACGAACACAGACACAGACAAATCAAATCCTAAATGCAATGAAAGGAGCATGACAAACTAAGCGCATCTAATGCTATGCAACACAGAACTAAAGTTCAGTAAACAAAAGATAATATGAAAAAAAAAAAAAAAATGAATAAACAAAACTCTTTGAAATTCTTTCAAGTGAAGCTTACGATACTGTAAAATTGCATTTGAATTCTGCTTCCCACAGCTGCAAGTGAAAAAAATACAACAAAATACAAAAAAAATTCAAAATTACCAAAAATAACAAACCAAGAAAATATATCTAAAACTAAATATGAAAAGTGAACAGAAATTAAAGCATTAAATAAAAGGCAACCTTATAAATGTAATCCCAATCGATTTCTTATTGACTTATTTGGTTCGTTAAGCAAATTCTGTATTGTCGTAAGTTTTATGAAAAACTTTTCCAGCTTCCAGCCAACTCGTGTACTCCGCTAACTAACACAATCAACTGCAAAATATATTTAAAGTTTCTTAAATCAATTAACTTTAATTTGGCAAGTTGCTCAACTATTTGCCAGTTTATCGAGCAAAAGGCAACAAAGAGCTTGAAAATGATTTA